>ANSM01003824.1:0-28286 GCA_000347735.1 Cercospora canescens BHU | reverse complement strand
GCCCACGCGGCCTTCCCGGGTCCTTCGCCTCGGCCCACACGGCCTACCGCTTTCGGCTACGCCAGCCGGACTAGAAAGCTCTTGTGCATTTTTTCTCAAGTAACGTCTGCTCACTCAAGGCCTTACCCCATGGACTTCCCTGTCCTCGATGACAATGCTGCTTCCCGTCAAGACTTCGCTTCGCGGTGGATAAACGATCGTGCGCACGAGAAGGATCCGGAAGGATGGCGGAGGCCGAAGTTGTGAGGCTTGGCGACGACCATGGACTCCAAGTTCGGGTCGTTGATCTTGCGATCTTGAGACATTATTCGCTTTGGTTACTTTGTCTCTGTCACCTGCTGTTTCTGTGCAGTTACGGACGGAGCTTTTTGGCTGCCTGTGCAACGCAAAGATCAGCTTTCTCGAAGTAAAGGCACATAATAATTATCATTATCCCAAAGGCTCCCTGATTAGGCTTTGGAGAGTAAGTAACTGACCATTGACTCTCATTCATTACAGTTCATAAAATAAAAGTTTGCGTTGATGCTCATTCCATTACCCAATGCCGGAACATGGCCAAGGAGCGTCGGTAGCCTCTCCTCCTCCTGTGCCGGAATGATCTCACCCGACTATAAGCGACATAAGTAGGCCTTCATCAATTCCTTAAGCCGAAGTCACGAAGAAGCCGCGATCCCGGCTCCCAGAAGTTGTGGTGAGAAACCACCTGCCAGCTCGGAATTCCGGTGGTGTTGGCAGACTACGTCGAGCCGCTTGCTAGGAACCTGTCGTAGGAATCATCATCCGCCGATGTGACCGGATAGAGTGAAAGATCATGCGGCTTCGATATTGGTCCGTCATGCAGAGGGATTCACCCTTTCCTCTCATTGTGGTCAGATCGCCGCCTATCATGGAGGCCGGGAATGCCTCAAGCAGCGCACTAAATCGCGGGTGCGCGGTCTCCATTCCTGCATTCTGGCGAGCTTTCAACTATCGAGTGGCTTGCGACCATATACACAGTACCTGCGAGGTGTATTAGCAGTCGTCCATCTTTGAGTTGAAACCACACTAACATTGGCCAGTAAGAATGTATCCTCGGATTCGCAATGTCTTTTCGCACAGTGGAAAGAAAAATCAAAGTCTCTTCGCGAGACAGACCCAGGATATTCGTCCACAATCGTAACGTGAAGCCTTCTAGGCCGGCAAGAAAATTGACCTTGGTCATCTGTCCAAGCTTCTTGTACCATTTATCTTTTGGCCATGTGCCAACAGGCCATTTGAACTGCAGTTCTGTGACATCCTCGAACCCCTGGTCGATCATCCATTTTTTGTATTTGCTTGGCGCAGTCGTGTCAAGATTGACGTGAGAGCATGCTTCCAGCTGTCGATCGTTCCATTCCTGGAGAGCGGTTCCATCCATGGTTCCATCATCGGCTAAGAAGGGCATTTGGACATCGGTCATCTCCAGCCAGCCGCCTGGGTTCAGGTTCTCGTACGCTTGTCTGATGACTGCTGGGAAGTTCTTGCTACATCCGAGGAGAGCTCTCCCGTGAATGAAGTCGAACTTCTCAACGAAGCCCCACTAAATGTGAAACTAGGTAAGCATGCATCGGACATACGGTCCATAACTTTGAGATGCGTGAACAGAAATGCGCATCAATGTGCATATTGAGGGCTTAAGAGACTCACCTCCTCGTCCATATCATCAATCTCGAACCTGCAATTCGGAGGCACAAATATAGGCTGTATTGGACTCAGATCCGTCCCCAAAACTTGACAATCCGGATGCTCATCTGCAAAATCGATGGCCTATTTTCAGCACTGTGTCAGCAGAAGTCACAACGAATACGACAACAACATCCTACCCAAATCCCCGTCCCCGTCCCCAGATCAAGAGCCCGTCGGATATCCTTGCCAAGCGGCGACTGGTACAATTTGTTACGAAAAGTGTACAAAAACGTCTCGTGCTGCAAGTCGGCTCGATCCTGTTCGCGTTCATCTTCTGGCAACATGTACTGGCTCCCGCTGAGGCCAGTGTAGCGGTGGTAGCCGCGTCCATTCTCGATCACGCTCTCGAGCAAGCTGGCTCGTAGGGACTGCGTGAGAGATCCTTCGTCATCGCCGAGTGCCGAGTCTCCATCGCTGCTGTCGTCTGTTCCGGCTGCGACGATGAAGTTTGGCTGGGCGATGATCAAATCACCTTCTATGATATCGCTGGTGTCGTTGGGCCCTGGATGCGATGGAGTATTCATGCCCAATGCCGAGGAACTGTGATCCTTGTGAGGCTCTGTCTAGGTTTGGCGCAACGTGGTGGATATTCTAGGCTCTTTGGCAGCAGTTGAGGCGACCTTAGGGCTAGTTTTCTCCCTCCTGCAGAGCTTTGAACCTCTGGCGATAGTCCTGCATGGTGGTATAAGGTTTCGCTCACCATTTAGATGTTCTCTGACTCCGCGATGTAATCAGCGCGCCGCGGGACGTCCCCGTTGCTGACAAGGGGCTATCCTGGCCTAGTGATCAAAACGCTCTGGTCCCCTTTGCCGCATGGTCTTTCCGCTGCTTAGCCCGCCGTTCGCGATGGCATCATTCCCATCTCCTGTGCACTATCTTCGATGTGTTGCCTGTGTTTGGGCTGCATTGTGGCGCGTGTTCCGCAAGAAGAGCAGGCATCACATCTCCATGGCACAATCAGACAGGGGCTGCATGCCCTCTGTACTCACACGGCTTCCGGACCAAGAAAGTTCTCGGCTCGGATCACGGATGATGAGAATCATGACATGTTCAAGTCTGATCTAAGCAATGCTGCTCTTGAACTCCACCATCTGTTCGAGATGAGGAAAAGGTCCGAGGCTAGCGGGCGCGGAAGCTCACGGATCTCTCGAGGGTAGACTTATCAGGCCACTATCGTCTGGGCAGCGTTCGCAAGCGCATGTGATCTCGAGGTCATGACTTGATAGTGTCCGAACGACACTGGATGCATAGCAGCAGTTCGGAAATCTTTGCCTCAACATGGTGTGCACAGCATTGCAAAATGAGAATGGATTTTCATGAGGACATCAGGGCTTAGCAACTTGAACGGACTCTGGACTCATTATATCCGAGGAGAGAGCATTTGTCCTCGAATGCGTCGCAAGCTGAAGTCGTAATGCTGTTCCCCACATGCTCCACGTCCCCAGACCACGAGCATGACATCGCGGCTCTGCATGAGGTGCATGGACCGCACGGCCGCTTTCGTATTCAGCACTGGGGATATGCATCCTTCAAAGCTCCCAATAAAGCAGGTATGTTCGAAATGCCAAACAATTGCTGGAGTACCGAAGAGAAATGAACTTGATTGAAGAAACGACAGAGGTGAGGAGTATCACCGATCGCAGACTGCACTCTTTGTACAGTAGGGAGCATATCACGTGACATCGTTGTCGCGCGTTTTGCAGTACCCTTTCAGCTCGGAATTGCAGGCTTACTTCTTCACACTTATCGCACGACAGTCCTCGACAATTGAAGCAACTCGTCGCCAATATGTAGACCACGACACGAGGGCTTCTACGCCCGCACAGTGCATGTACACAAAAGGCCAGGCTGCTGCCGCATCGAAAATCTCATAGACCTTCAGCCTTTGTGAGATTACCAATGTCCTCGAGCTCAGTCGCGGGAACGAGCGTCCCATCATCGGTAAGCCGCCGGTCCTCCGCCCAGGAGAATATCCGATCGTAATTCTTGTACACGTGTCTGTGGGACGGACAGGTCAGTACGCGCGAGCTGGAATGTGGAAAGTAGACAGAGCCACCGTACATAGTTCCCATGCCATTTGTTCCGATGGCTTCGGGATTTCCTGAGTCGCCTTCCAAAGATGTGTCGCCGCAGCACTGGGTCGTCTGCCGCAAGTAGCCTACGCAGTGGCTACAAGGACGAGACAGATCAGCGTAGATTCGAAGAGGTGGTGGTGGTGTGCGAGTCCTCTTACTATGTATGTTCCAAAGGCTCAGGGAGCTCTTTGTGGTGGTATAAGAGGTCGATTGAATGAGATAGCATCCACTTCCAACGAAAGAAAACATTGTCAGACAGCGTCCTCTTTCGAGCGTTGATTTCTAGGACCTACGAGACCTAGGCCATCTGGTCAGTGTTGTGAAGATCAGTTGGGAACAGCTAATGACGAACAATGAAGCTGATGAAAGACAGCGATGCCATAGGAGTCTTCCCGCCCAGTATAGTATGGAGATGGCAGAATATATGGCCCAGAATTGATAACCTCGAAGAACCCCCCTACCTCCTACGCACGTATCATTAGCTGCAACTCTAGTGACATCCCACGCAACATACGAGGCATCAGAGTTTCCCATTGCAACAACGTATCGCGCCTCTCTTGCTCAGTGGGATGGACTTTGAATTCGAATTTGGGTTTGCCTGAAACATCACAGTGACTTTTGGAACTTTGGACGCAATCAGCAGTGGTATTGTCAAGTGTTCCGGGCCAAAAGACACTCACATTCTGGAACGAGCCCGTTGATCTCCTCCTGGAGTGCCGGGCCAGTGACAGGATTGTACGAAACCAGTCTTCGACGATACCATATGAAACAACCCATGCCTATTGAACTGGAGAGGAGGCTGAGGCAAAGCAAGGCCGAGCCAATTGCCAAATGTCTCCAGGGTGATCTTCGACGCAATGCTCGTGGGTGCTCTCCATGTTCGCCGCCGGAGAAGGGAAAAAGGGACCTGTTCTCCTCGTACGGGAGAAGTTTTGAAGTAGCACAATCGATCTTCGCATCGATCTCGAAACTCGCGCTGCGGCTTGAGCTGCCGCTCTCCTTGTCCACTGGTTCGTACATGATAGTAGGCTGGAGTTGACCGGAAGACAAGTCGATGCAGTTGAGTTGTCAGACAGAAGCAAACGTTTTGTCACAATCAGGAATCGCCGACAATAGCGGTTGTGGGATGATGAGACTAGGGACTTTGAAGCTGTCGCGTTCGATTGCCTCCACAACAATCTCTGCTTTATTTTTGCGCGCGGCGGGTATTCAACTGCGTTGCGCGGTCCAAACATGGACCGCGATTCACCGCTTCCTGCATGGATGGGTAAGACATCTGCAGCTCACACTTTGTGAAGTCTGACACGAAAATGTGCAACGTGCATCCATGTTTTCCAAGGTGTTGCATGACTAAACACTTCCTAGGGAACTCTGTTCAGCCCAGCTCGAGCTATAGTATAGCTTAGGCCTAATCGTATGCCTGACCACAAGGGTATAGTTTAACAGGTATTGCCTAAATATGTTCCGTATAGTTTGATATTAGCTGTATACCAGGTATGGTTTGAGGCATTATTGCATGCTTGTTTACAGCGCTGTATACCAGCTAACCAGCAGGAAAGTTTGCTCGACCCATCTCGAGCGATTTCCAGCACAAACATAAGCGCGAGAGCATGTGGCAGCTTATCGCTGCTCGTGTTAACGAATGAACAGCTTTGAGCAATGGCGGTGTGGCAAAGCCTGAGCATCATTCGATGATACGGTCTGAGCAGTCTGTCATGTCTCCCCGTGTCCAAAGCTGTAGAGCAACAGGAACCGAGGCGGAGCCTACGATTAGTCCAGCCCGGGGGTAAAGCACAGGCATAATCCTGAGCATCAACACTTGCAAGACACCTGCAGCCCGACAGGAACGATTCATCGTGTCCGAACTTTTTAGCCGATGAAGCACATATCACTCACCTTGAGAACCTGCTGTTGCTGCGGCTCCAACATTCTCCAGCAACAAACCATCCACACTCTGATCCCATCGAGAGTCTCCACCACTTAGTCGCCCAACTCCCCTCTTCCAAGCAACGGGTCAAGATGAGATTTCAGATCGCTTTCATGCTACTTGGCATTGCTTTAGCGGCTCCAGTCAGAAAGGACACCTCTGCCGCTGAGCAAATTGTGAGTTGCATCAAAGGCATTAGTTGAATTGCTTACGAACAATTCACAGGAGCAGAAGCGAGCGGAAGAGGAAGTCAAAGCTGATCATGTTCATGAGTTGTGGACCGACTGGAGCCCATCCTGCCGCTTTGGCGTTGATATCAATACGGGAAACAAATGTTAGATGGTCGCAACTAGCTCGATATCAGGAAACGGTTTTCGCGCAGTCACTCGCTTGCAGGCTTCATGATAAAGATGGTACCGCGACACAACGAATATGGCGGATCTCGTAAAAGTCCATAGCCATACTTATTGATTATCGAGCATTTTGCCGTTCCCAAACGACTGTGTTTCGCTGCTAGTTTGCAGCAAATCTGACTTTAAAGGCACCGTTGTTACTTTCTCAAACGCCTCTAGAAACTGCGTAATTGCTCCCAAGTCGTATTCTCACTTCCATAGAGTCACAGCGCGTCGTCAATCGTGAGCTGTGGAACAACGCAAAAGGTGGACAAGACAAACGACCGTCGGAATCAGGAAGCTGGAAGGCGTGCCTGGAGTCACAATCAAGAGCATGCATAGACGAGGCCGAGAGTGCGATGCGATGTGGAACAAGCCTCTTCGAGAGTACTGCGACTTTCAAATGTACGTGCGTTGACAAAGCCATCTCCATTACTCTACTGCATCTGCATTGTCAGCCCGTGCCTCAGCCTCAACGATGAGTCGAGGCACCACATCTTCCAGGATGTCGTAAGAACCACCAAGTAGCACTCTGCTGCTGGATCCTGCGTTGCTCCAAAACACCCTCGTACTGCAAGTAGTTAGTATGTGAAACCTCCGCCAATAAATCCCTCATCCTGTCCTCTCACCAGTGCTGGGCATGTCCAACAGAGCCGTATCTTTCTTCAAGCACGACTTTGCCTTCATTCGCGAGCTCCCGCTTTTGCCACATCTGGGTGTGCCGGACAAGAGTCAGTGTTCGGTGATGCATTATTTTATGTTTTGACTCCCAACTTACGAACATGCAATGCATGACATGCCATGCGTAAGAAGCATAAAACTTGCCACCAGAGTCCGCAAGCTCACCCACTTCTTGGATGCTCATCGTGGTAGTCATGTTGGCGTCTACATAGTACTTCCACTCCCCGGCGTCCTCCTTGGACTCTGCTGCAGCATCTCGAAATCTCTGTGAGAGGCTCTCGTCCCGGCACTCAGGAGGAAGCCAGGCTGGAGACATGGGATCGAACACACAGCCCAGTGCCAATGCTTCCGAGATGGTGGTGCCGCAGTAATACTTGTTTGATTGTGTGACTGGAAACTGTAGCTGTGCAGACTTCTCCTTGCTGATTGCCAGCCAAAAGGCCACACTGAAGGTGAGTAGCGACAAAGCGATGGCAATGCGCCCCGCTAAGCTCTTGAAAGGCTTCAGAATGAGAACGAGGATTTTGTTGGATCTCAGCTCTTCGATCGTATCCCTTCGTTGATTCACATCTTCCTTGTGGTCGTCTCGAGGGAGGGACAGATACCCGACTGATCGTTCTGTCAGCAAGGTCCACATTTTGGCGAGACGGTGATAGATCTTGTTGGATGGTAAGTCTTGTAGCACACGAGCGATGCTACAGGATTTGAGCGTGTCTCGTCGATTTCTGGCGCTTCGGAGCTATTTGCGACTTGTTAACAGCATACTTCCGTGGTGTTCCATGATGGCAAGTACTATTCACTGCTCCTGCCATCGCTGGCGAGCTCTGCCATCCCGACGACAACTTTGCAGGCATTTACATCGCATGATATCACAAAGAATCCATGCCAGAGACTGGGATTTAAATGGGTGAGCCAGGTGAAGTGAAAGTTCAGGCGTGACAGGGATTATCACAGTTGATTAGTCTACAGTTCAGACATCATGCGATGGTCCTCATCCACAAGCTTACGGTCAGAACAGCTACACGTAACCAGCAAAATGCTTGAACTGTTGACTTAACAGCACATGAGCAAAGGCCTCGCCCCTGCGATGTCGCGGCTCGAAGGAATCTCACTACTGTGCAACTTCGGGCCCGAGTCCAAATATGAGCTCCGTTGGCTGCTTTTGCTACAGATTTGCAGTTTCTGTCCCAGAATCCGAGTGGCGGGAGTACAAGCTCCGGAGCCATTTCGCACGTCTATTGGCATGGATCAGCTCTCTAGAGTTTGGCTCCCCTAATGCAAGATGGACAGGTAAGCATCGCGACAGTATCAGACCCGGAGCCATTTCCTGGTGAGCGTCGGCAAGTGACTGGAACTTTACTCGATCGCACCTTGCAAGGACATCTCAAGACCTGAGGGCAAGCTAGAAGCTCGAACGGTGATGGAACTCTACACCGCTACGCGGTGGGACAGCGGTTGCGATGAACACGAATACAACATGGAACAGAGCTTGACCGCATATGCACTCCGAGTGTTGCTCGGCCTTACCCCACCGCAGCCAACAAATTTGAGACATTTCCATTCCGACATAAACGTTTTCTTTTTTCCCCCTTTGTTCTTTAAATCTCCCAGCATGGGTTGGCGCGCGGGCCATTCCTTGATGGTCTTTGTAATATTCGATCTGAAAAGCTCGCATGGACAGAAATGACAGGTGCTTGATTATATGCCATCTGACCTCCTGGAACAAGAATCATGTATGGCCTCGGAGGTCGTCTCTTACTAGATTTATTACTGAGGTCGTGGAAGAACCCGAAAGAAATTGGCATTCTGCTACGTGAAGAATGGTTTCACCGCCTCTGCTGTCAAAGTTTAGAGCCATTGCTACTCCCGCGAAAGTCTCACATCCTTGATTGCGAATTCATCGCTGGATCGCTGCGAGGAGCATTGTCACGTGCAGGTCGGCTTTGGAATCAAAAGATCAATGTTTTGGTGTCGCCTTCAAGCATTGCGTTAGCTATTCTTCGTCGAATCCCTTACATCTTCTCATCTGTGGGCTTAGACTTTAGCCTGACGACTCCCTACTTCCTGTCAGCCTTTCCTCTGTCGGCTGAGTCAGGCCACGAACCTCTTGCATGCACGTCGCCACCAGAGTTCCAGAGTGCGTATACATGCGTCCTCGAACGAGAGCTCGCCATTCTCCCGCCCAGATTGGTTGCATCTCCATGTAAATCCATTCGTCAGCTCGGAAGTTATAACAATGAAAATGGATGACATGGTCGAGCGAGACCATCATGCTGACTGTTGACGGCGCTGCTCCCCCCTCCGAGAATTCATGCCGCTCGTGTGTTCTCGTGAAGCGGTGTTCCATCCGCAGACCCAGTACTTGAGCGACCGTTGTGATGAAGTAGCTGTCGCTCAGAAACGCTAGCGCCGCTAGATGGGTCTGAATCGTGGCTGTGTGGTGGAATGGTAGGCGGGCCCGAAGCCATGCGACTTTCCTCATCGCAGCAGGAGCAGGGAAATGGTGCGAAAATAAAGTCTCGATGTCCACGAACGGCTTCTCATTGTCGTCTTCGTCGTCTTGACTGGATGGTGGCGGCGAAGGCAACGTTACGGCAGTCTCATGCACCAACACGGATTCTTGATTCTTTAAGCTCCGCAGGGAGAATCTTCTATTTGCAATGAACACTCCAGAGCCATTTTGGAGTGCTTTCACTCCAGTGAAGAGCGTTGCACCATATCTGCCGAAGATTTGCACATGGTAGGTGATTGGTGTGGTGCTATTACCAGCCTGAAGAAATTGGCATTGCATGGATTGGACAAGGTATGATGCAGGCACGGATTCTTGGGCTGCCATGAGGCTTTGAGAGATCAAGACGCCGCCGTAGATGGCCCGCGCATTAGCTGGATGCCAGACTGGATTCTCATTGTTGAATGTGCGGGAGGGACTTCGAAAATCTGCAGCCACTGATGTTAGCTTCAACATGTCTTCCATGTTTCGTGCTGCGAGCTCCAATAGTCGAGTAAAGTTGAGAAGAATAGCTACTACAATACTCTTATCTGCGCCTATTACTGTACTCTCTGGAGTCTCATTCTGGCAGGTGGCAGTCGTTGTAGGACTACGACCCTAGAGCCTGCAAATGTAATGGAAATAACCCGGGAATATGGCCGTCTGATGCCCGGTTTTCAACAGCAGCATCCTGATGGCCGCAAAACACACTGTGGTACTAAAGGCTTTCATTTTGCTCTCTTGATGGAAAAGGAGGGACTTTGAGGATGGTCCAGCACCCGATCAAGTTCTTCACGATCGCGAATGAACCACGTGGGAGTGAAAGCATTGTAACTAGTGAAGCAATGCTGGTACACTGCAAAGCTACATCAACTAAGATCGACCACGAGGCGTCCCTGAAATTGCCCTGCAGCCAGCTCAGCGAACAGGTCTTGCAGTTTCTCCATCTTTTCTATTCGGCAGTGAGGCCGTATCAAGCCTCTCGCCGCCAGTTCCAAGACCTGTATCGCATCGATGCGATCACCTACTGACGAACCGATGGTACTGAGCTCTTTGGCGATGATTGTCGCAGGGGCCGCTCCGTCCAGGCTTACAGGCTCACCTTCGGGCATTCCCACACAGACGAGCTTGCCGTGATGAGCAAGCATAGAAAGAGCTTGTCCGTAGGCCCGGTTGTTTCCCGCAACTACCAGTGCCACATCCACGCCGTTATCGGTCGAGAGAGCTTTAGTCGCTGCGACGGTGTCATCAACGGTGTCGAAACCGACAAAGTGCTCTGCTCCGCATTCGAGGACGAGGTCCTTCTTGCTACTATGATCGATGCCGATAACGCGGAGACCCAGACCCCTGGCGGCTATCTGGACTGCTAGGTGACCAAGGCCGCCACCTGCACCGAGAACTGCGACGCTGGAACCTGATTCTACATTGGCTTTTCGTAAAGCTGCATACGCGGTCAACCCTGCGCACAGCATTGGTGCAGCCGCTGAACTCTCGACAGCATCAGGTATTGGGGTCACATATGTCGCTGGCGCCAAGAGGTACTGCTGAAATGTTCCCTCTGTGTAGTAGCCCGAGATCTTCCGACCTTCTGAGCTGGCGGTCTCGTAACCACCAAGGCAGGATCCTGCAGCGAACAGAAAAGTCAACCTGTAATCACAAGACACGTCTTGGTGGCTGCTTCAATACTTACTACAAGCTCCGCAGGCAAACGCAGTCCATTTGATTCCGACGCGCTCTCTGAGCTTGCGATATCTATCTGAACCTGATCCAAGTCTCACCACACTTCCGACGCCCTCATGGCCGCCGATCTGACCAGGCTTTGTTGGATATGGGAGGGCTTTCCAACTACTTATGAGACACGCTTGTCAGAATGCCCCCACTCCCACCTTCGGATTGGAGGACTTGATCGCACCTATTCATCATGACAGCCAAATCAGTGTGGCAAAGGCCCGAATGGGTTCTTGGAGATCTCTGTCAGACATCATCATTTCCGCGTCAGTCACCGAGACAGGTCCTTACAGATGCACCAGGATCTCTCCAGGGCCTGGCTCTGGCATTGGAACATCATTTTTGATCTCGACGGCAATTTCACCAGGCTTTGAGTATGTGCAAGCTTTGTAGGTAGCCGGAAGAATTTCTTGGATGGCTATGCCGGGCGCCATGATAGTAGACTGGAGTTCGTGTGATAATTTTGAGAGATTACGCTCTGGGTTTCGTTGCACTGCTGTTCAAGAGCAAGTACGTTTCTTCAAAAATGCAATGGTCAGTCAAGTTCAACTCGGCTTCAATGGAGCCTCTTCTCAGTCAAGTGTTGTTCCCGTGGCCAATGATCGCCCACAAGCCGGTGGAACTACCAGTTTCCGCACTATTCCCCGGATCATTGCAAGCATGCTGCCGAACTACAAGCCTCGGATGTCGACTAAGCTCAGAGCCACAGAATGTTTCGGTCCTTCGGATCTCTGCTCTTTGCAACGCCGCGGCCTCTGATGATAATGATAGACCTGGTGCTATTTGACATCTAGTGGAGTAATGCTACTCTTCAATGCCTGAAAATGAGACAATCGGTAGGGGTGAATGAGATTGTAATGATGTCCTGACATCCTTCCCTGCTGAATTGACAGAGCTTACAAATGCTGATTCGTTCGATGAGAGCATGTGCTCTACAGTTCACGCTCAGAACGAACAAAAAATCGTGCTGAAGATCAGTTGGTACATGCATCCCACCAAGGACCGGCTCAGTGTACCATTAAGTCGGCAGCTTTGCAACAACTTGGCTGTATGTGGTCACTTGATCATCCAGCTGAGTTGATGGGCCAGGGCAATGTCGACTCCCGACTGCTTTGCCCAGTTAGCCATAAGATTCGGTTCCTTGAGAAATTGCCGTCCTACTACAGCGATGTCCAAGCCTTGCTCAATTTGTGCTTGTGCAACGGCAGCGGTCGCTATATTGCCCACTGTAGCAACAACAGCTCCGTCTCCAGTCGCATTCTTGATGGCATGGGCAAAGTGGGCTTGGTTGGCATCGCCTCGCAATAATTTCTGTGAGAGATGGGCCCCCCCATACGATACGTCAATTACGTCGACACCAAGATGAATCAGTATCGGGGCTAATCGAACAGCGTCTTCTGCTGTCCACGACTTCTCTGCAAGATTCGTATCTTCCAGTCCATCAGAGCCGGATATTCGTACGAACAAGGGCATTTCTGAAGGCATTACAGCTCTGAGATCCTCCACCACCAATCTCAGCATGCGTGTTCGGTTATGAAAGGTGCCCCCAAAATGTCTGTCCGCATGTTCGATAATGGTGAGCAGAAGCTATGAAGGAGGTAGCCATGAGCAGCGTGACATTCGATCGCATCAACCCCAGCACGAATGGCTCGCCGAGCGCTGGTACGAAAAGCTGCCCGGACTTGGTCAATATCCTCCGGGCTCATCGCACGTACTGGCGCATTTCTGTCAGACCAAGGAACGGGACTAGGTCCAATAACTTCTCCAGGCCAGCCACCAGCTATGACACCAGAAACTGCGGATGGGAATGCGAGCCACGGGGCAGTCATGCTGGCCTTTCTACCTGCGTGTGCCAGCTGAACTCCAATCTTCTGGCCCTGTGAGTGCGCAAATTCAACTATCCGACGCAGAGGCCCAATCTGCGAATCTTTCCAGAGCCCAGCATCTTCAGGTGTTGTGCGTCCTCGAGGCTCCACTGCCGTAGCCTCCACCATAGTCAAGCCTGGTCCGCGCATGAGGAACGAGCATAAATGCGCCAAATGCCAATCTGTCTGATGTCCATCTTGTGCAGAGTATTGGCACATTGGAGAGACCATGATTCGATTTTGCATTGTCATTCCCCGGACGGTAAGAGGTCTGGATAATAAAACTGCTTCATTTGGCGGCACTTTTGCTGTGCCAGCAGGAGGTTCTTGGGCGGGGGTATAGTATGGAACATCGCGAGCAGCGGCATTGATGATGGTAGAAGATCCTCGAGTTGTTTCGGGCCACACAGTGGTGCCAGTTTTGATACATTTGTGCGACTGGAGCCCCACTCTTTTATCCATGGCAACTGCAATTTGGATTGTCAGCTGGCGCCATGCGAAGCTGAGATACAACAAGTACGCGGAGTGGGCAGAGGAGTGCTCCAATCTAGTGGATCGGTGCACGCAAATGTAACGTGAAGCATATTCGTGCTTTGAGGCCGATTCCTGGCATGGGATCGATTTTAGTATGGCGTGTTGAATTCCACTAGTTAGCTTGCGGGAATAGAGCGGGTCTCCACGGTGGCTGGTTCCAAGCTTCACTGCTGGAGCTGTCTCCTCTGTCTGACACGAACTTCGAGGCGATTTCTCTCAGAGATTCTTCTCAGACACGATGTGAGAAACATCCTTGGTGAGAGCATCTTCGCTCCGTCATTCACTTTTCTCCATGATGAATCCGGTTCCATTCTCCGAGCCGCCGTGGCTGCGCATGCCTTCGCCGTTCTATGAACAAACTCATCGCGTATGGCAGCGGTTCTGTCGAGACTTCATCGGGACCAACCTAACGCAGCACGCGCTGAGATGGGAAAACGAAGGAGCCGTACCTGCGGATGTCTACAGTAAGTGCTCTCATCGGTCCAATTCTGATAATCTCTGCTGAAGTCAAACGGGGGCTTTTGGAAGAGCCAATATGCTGGCAGCATGCCTGCCTGCACCGCTTCCATCAGACCTTCTGCGCGCTCATAACATCACCCACAAAGGGCCCCTAGCGGTTGAAGACTTTGATTACACGCACACCTCGATATTCTTGTCAGAGATGATGGCATGTGGTTTGTCCGGGCCCGTCTCGAGTCTCATAACCGGAGTTGCATACGGCACACCTCTACTCATCGACCATGCCCCTTCGAAGATTAAATCAGAGCTGATCCCGTAGATCTTGAAAGGCAACAAGCGTATTTGTATTGCAATCACGGAGCCAGATGCCGGAAGTGATGTGGCCGGGTTACAAGCTACCGCTGTTAAATCTGCGGACGGCAGATATTATGTCGTGAATGGATCCAAAAAGTGGATAACGAATGAACTTTGGTCTGACTATGCCAGCACGTGTGTACGGATGGGTGGCGATGGTCCTGGAGGCTTGTCACTTCTGCTGGTTCCCCTCACAAGTAGCGGAGTCTCAGTGCGACGAATGGCCGTGTCCGGACGAAAGTGCTCTGGGACGTCCTACATTGAATTCGACGATGTCAAGGTGCCCGCGGAAAACTTGATTGGTGAAGAAGGCAAAGGTATGAGATACATTATGGTAGGGAACTCACTACATTGTTATCGATCAACCATCTTACACGTCATAGAACAACTTCGATCACGAGCGATTGTCGATTGCAATCAACACCACGACTCAAGCTCGCGTGGCACTGTCTTCCGCCTTCGAATATGTAACCAAAAGGGAAGCATTTGGCGCGCCATTGATCAATCAGCCTGTTGTTCGAAATCGACTCGCACGTGCTGGAGCCAAGTTAGAGACTCAATGGGCGTGGGTTGAAAGCCTTGTTTACCAACACAAACTTCTTCCGCCACATGAAGCAGCTCCAAAACTCGGTGGAATGACAGCTCTGGTCAAAGCAAATGCTGGAATGGTCTTGAACGAGTGTGCAGAGTGTGCGCAAATTTTGTTTGGCGGAAATGGCTATACACAAAGTGGCAAAGGAGAATTGGTGGAAAAGATTGCGAGGGAAGTGGCAGGTGCACGAGTTCCAGTAAGTATGCTGATTCGTGAGCTCGCCATACGAACTGACCAGGTTATATCAGGGAGGCAGTGAGGACATCATGCTGGGCCTGTGCATCAGACAGTTGTACAAAGGTTATCACAGCCAGTCGACTCCGTCGATCGAATCTCTAGATTTAGAGCACCGTACCATATGCATAAATCAATTCCATAGCTTCTCTACTCCATCAACCTCCCACTCATGACAAAATGCTCACTGGCAGGAGATCACCAAAACCATAACCTATGATCTTCGTCATCAGGCATGTCTTCAGGTCGTACTCATGAATCTCGCGAAACTTGGTGTACGGTAGGGCAGTGAAATCTGTCTGCAGAAGTATCAGCGTTGAGAATCAGCAGCAAGGTTTGGATATCTTCGCCTGAACCAGGTCAAACGTGACCGATCCATTAGAGTTGATAATGTATGTTGGGTCTTCAACTCCGGAAAAGAGTGCTTGGCCACCACCGACCAGCAAAAGCCGAACTGAAGCAGCGTCGAAACCGGCAGGGACAGGTACTGGAACGTTGCCTCCGAGCTCTGTCGGGCTGGTACCCAGAACATGTCAGTCCCGAGAGCGACACAATATACTGTGAGTGGGAAAATTTTGCCTTACTACACTGTCACCAGGCGAGTGACTCTAGGATCCAATGGGGTCTTAGCCGCATCTTCAAATTTGTGCGTTTCGATGGTCTTAACGAGCTGTTGCGCGCCTGCAAGCCTGCGAGCAGGTGTGCAAGCATCCTGTGTGACAGCTGCTGCGAATGCCCACGTAGCAAAGACGATACAGAGTGCGAGATTGAACATCATTCTGGAGACGGCTGAGAAAGTCAGACTCTTAGCACGAGAAGACAAGGTCGAGACTGCATCAGGCGATATGTGCCTACACGTCCACAAGCCCTCGTCAGCCCAGAATCTGATGGCGCCGATCCGGAAACAACATTGTGCTTACGACCGGCTTCAACCCGGACAGAGAGAAGCCACATTGCGCGCGCAAATACTTCATCAATCTTACATTCGAGCCAGACTACATGATTCGATAAGTAAACATAACAACGCAAATGGCTCGATCCTGGACTCCGTGCCTAGCACGAGTATCATACTGCTGCCCAGCTGCAACATTCTCTCAACATGTTCCCAAGAGAGCGCACGTGGCATTCGTGACAACACCTGTGATCGGGTCTCTGAGCTGGAACGCATCCCTCAAACCCCCCTCACCTAAATTCGGTAGGTTACGCACGAAGTCAGGGGCGTCGTTAAGTACAAGCTGCGTGATCATGGCCCCCAAAGTCACAAAGTTGGTCTCCACCAGCGATTTCTGCTATCCTAGCTCGTACGGCAACCTTTCTCCTTCTAATGTTCTGCTCAGCCTCGATTTGCCGATACAAGAGACACACGGGGATATCTTACCAAAGAGCGATTTCACGTAGGACACGGGCGCGACGCCTGTCAACGGATCACCCAGCACGCTCAGATAGAGTGATGTCTCTCCGAGGCTGAGGAATAGCTGCCGAGGACCATAGATCAATGTCTGGGGATTGAGACGGCGCTGCGTCTCCACTCGACTCCAGATCGTCTGAGTGGCGACAGGGATCGTTGCTGTGCTCATTCCCTCGTAAAATCCAAGGACCTCATTGAAAATTGTCTGGTCGAATTCCAGATTGTTTCCCTGATAAACGTCCTGCCGAGACAGACTGACATCGTGCTCAATCGGAAAGTTGTGAGCCCGCAAATCGTCCAGATCGAAGTTCCCCGCTAGCGGATCTCTGTTGGCGAGCGTTGCAGTCTGTCCGACGAGAAGACCAAAGTCTACACCGACATTGAGGCCCTCCTTCAGACCAGCGACCATGATAGCTGGCGTCAAATTCTTGCCATCACGTGGTATGAAGCCTATGTTCCCGTCCCAAGGAGTAGTTTAGCTTTGCAGCCTCGTCAGATTGTATCTCAACCGGGCTCACCGTGATTAGCTAAGGAGTTGATCCCAGGACACGGGGATCGCACTAGACTCTCATCAGCTTTGACACGACGATATTATCAGCGAAGGCAAGGCTAACCATCGTTCAGGCCAGGAGGCCGATAATTGTGACCGTTTGGAGCAGGCCTTGCCAATGCGGAACAGGCGAGGCTCAGAATGAGAACGAACAGCATCGACATCTTTGGGCAGATTCACGCTGAGTAGGCACGACTGCGGAGTAGACGGAAAAGTACGCGAGCCACCTATAGTGCGCTGTGTGTTTATCAGCATATTTACCACGCACTCCTGTGGACGGCCCTTAGATTGTATCATACGTAACCCTGTGGTGAAATGCACGACGTTTATGGGCTCAGATCTTTTGCCTGTTTGGGCATGACCCGAGTGTAGATCATCTGTACTTATTCCCGTCGTTTCTCTTCACCTTGCGTCAAAACCATCCCCCCTCTCATCCGACCATACCAACTGCGATGCAGTCCGACGGACACAGCGGGACATACCCGTCAGGTACATCGTTCGAAGCCGATGTGTTCTACGCCTTGCAGTCTCTCGTGCCACGGACGCCCTATTCGGGAAGCTCAAATCTGGTGATTGAACGAACGACCGTCCAGCAGCCGACAGTCTCGCCGCCCTCGCGTCGAGCCCCGAAAACCAGATTCAAGCCTACACTCAATTGCGATCAGTGTGTGCAACGCAAGACTAAATGTGATCGGGCTCGGCCATCGTGTCTCCGGTGGTACGTTACGGACAGTTCTTGTTAAGTTGATGTTAATAGTTGACCTGTGAATTAGCGTGAGGAGGGCAAAGTCTTGCACGTATAATGCCCTTGCGGAGATCCTGCATGCTTCTGCTCCGACAGAACGGAAATCGAAGCGGCAGAAAAACAGCCATGAGGGCCAGCATTGTGACTCTGCGGAGCACAACTGTGCTTCCACTGCTCCCGATAATCACTTCGGCCCTGCTCGGCCACCTCACAGTGGTGAAAGCACCCAATCACATTCAATGGTGGCACCTAATACGCCAGATTTCGTCCAGCCAGTGGAATCTTCATTCATCCCGGTAGCGTCTGCAGTATGGACCAAGTCACCTTCGCGGCACCAAGCAACCCTCCTTCCCACTTCTCCGCAAAATGTCACATTGTCTTCATATTTTGCAGCCACTCAGCAATCAGTACTACCCATCTTGGCAGAAACCCCTATGGGCCACCCGTTCCAAAGTGAAATCTCCGGAGGCATACAACATGCAATACAGGCCTTGCCTTCCAGGACACAGGCGAATTCTCTGTGTGACATCTACATGCATGAAATAGACCCTATAATACCGGTGTTGAGCCCTGAAGAGTTCCTCGAGACTCATGAAACATTCTGGAGGGGCTCACTCGGCGATCGAAGCCAATGTGATCCGACACAGCTTGCGTTGTTCCTTGGAGTCTACGCATGCGCTGCTCAGCAGTCTCCAGTCCGACAGCAGCGCGAACAAGCACCGATCTTTCTGTCAGCGTGTCATGAATCGCTTGGTCTATCAAACTATTTACAGCTGCATTCGCTACGCCGCTGCCAAGTACTGCTGCTCATCTGCCAATTCCTGATCAACGCCGGTCGTCTAATCGAAGCTTGGACACTTGCTGGGTGTGGCTCAACGTCAGGCATGTAGCCTTAAACTCAGCTATTCAGACTTGGAGGCAGGAGTCTCCAGATCCAGCGAAGAGTGGCAGCGAGCCCGAATTTGCGATGCCCTTTACCATCAAGATAATGTGCTCGCATGTCTCCTCAAAATGCCGAGGAGCGTGATCGCCGGCGCTCCTAGCGCACCATCGGCATCGAACGGGACTATCAGAGAGCAGCAATCAGACGAGGAAAGCCATGAACAGAGCCAGGCGATCACTGATAGTCGCTACCACACAGCTCTCACAAAAATGGCGGCGTTCGCCAGCGAACAAATTTTCAGTCCGAACGCAGTTGCTCCAACGACTGCTGCGACAACTGCGAACGAAGCCAAACGAATCGTTAGTCTTTTGCAAGAAATCTCCGACTCCTTCGAAGCTCCCTTCCAGAGTCTCGATTCATTCTGGGCCCAGAATCAAGAAAACAATCGAGTGGCACGGCAGGGCATCGAACTCATGTCTGTATTCCATTTCTATATGATGCTCGCATTGCACATGGTCGAAGATAGTGCCACGGCAGCTTCGCCAGATGAGCTTGTGCATTGCTTTCACGAAGGGCTGGCTGCGTTCTTCGCACTTTCAGACTTGGACCCGAATGCAGCGCGCACATGGTCAATCTGTCATATCCTTTCCTACCTTCAAGCGGTCAGTCTTCTCTCCCATTTTTCTCTCTCCCATTTTTCGTCTCATATCTGAGACTTGTTGTCATTTCCTCAATCACGCGAAATGCTAGTGGCGGCTATGTCCAGGTGTCTCTGGGAAAATTTCTCGGCCGTATCAGTCACGAGAATCGCAACAAGGGAGCCTCGAAGAGACGTGATCCATTGCTGATGCTTGCAAAAAGCGACTTCGATCGCTACCTTGAAGCTCTGACACGCGAATCGAATCGTGACGGGGTGGTTGAGCCAGCGTCTGACAGAGTGCGCGAATTGAAAGAGTTGCGAAAGAGTATCCGGATAGTCTGACTGGCAAAATCAAAAGAGGCCCGGAGCTTTCAGCGGACTTTACATGTAGTCGCCTCTCAAATGTTCTCCTGCGGTGTGTGGGCATCCCTTCGCTAGGCCAGAGAGCAAACAGCTCGTCGTCCTTCTACGACCCCAGACAATATCTTGCGAGTGCTTCCGTCAAGACTAGTCAGGTCACTCATTACTGCACAAAAGGTATGGCCACAAGCGCCATATGGCTTCAAAGCCTCCGCCTTCCCAGAGGCAAATGTGCTTTCCGGCGGTTCTGTCTCGCTCAGTGTCGTCTACAACTCAGCTTCCATATGATCGAAACTTCTGCAGCTTCTAAAGACGGGCTGCAATTTTCTCAAGAGTGTCACCCATGGCAAACTCGACTCTATGCTTGCGGCTCCGAGCGAGATCGCCTTCTGCTCGCGTTACGTAGCGCGCTTTCACTGCAGGATTTTACTGGAAAGCAGAGTCCTCGATCACTTGTGAATTCGACACAACGTGGTTCACTTTGCCGTCAGCTCTCTTGTACACAGTTACAACACAGCAGCCTCCTAGACCAAGATTGTGCTGGAGTGCGACGGCCGTTGGTCGACCGAGGCGATTATTCGCCCAGCCTCTCCTACAATCTTGTCAGCCATTCCTCGTGAAAGATGCCGAGAAAATGATGGGAACTAACAAGTGCCATGTCAACTCAGCGCACTGAGCAACACCTGTCGCGCCGAGCGGGTGCCCTTTGGAAATTAATCCCCCAGATGGGTTGACAAATGGACCCCGACCTCCTCGAGCGACACGAGAACCATCTTGTGGGCTTCTCCAGGAGCGCAGAGTCCAAGTCCATCCAGCAGAATAAGCTCGTTCGTAGAGAAACAGTCGTGGATTTCGCACACACCTATATCTTTTGCGGTGACCTCAGCCTCCCCGAGCGCAGTTTTAGCCGCGTTCCTGGTCATCCCAAACCCGACCAGATCCATCGAGCTTCCAGAGAACAGTGAAGGATCGTCACTCAAGAGCGACTGTCCGGCTATGAGAATGGCTTGGTTTCTCTGTCTGAGACTGGTGAGATACTTTCCAGACACAATGACTGCGGCCGCTGCTCCATCACTCGTAGGGCTGCATTGTAATTTGGTCAAAGGCGGATGAATCATTGGCGAATCCAGAATTTCTTGCAGCGTATATGCGGTGTGGAATTGAGCATACGGGTTCTTGGTTGAATTCTCATGGCTGAGACGAGCCAGTTCTGCGAAATCCTCATCTCGCGCGCCGAACCGCTCCATGTACTCACGTCCAGCATTCGCGAAGAATTGTGCGTTGACTGGGCCAGTGAATTTACCTCGAGTCTGGTTCATCAAAGCAGTGGAAAGCTCAATGGGACTAGGCCGCGGATCATCACTCGTCAGTGGTCCAGCAGCCATCTGTTCGAATCCGATAACGAGCACACAGTCTGCTGTTCCCGAGCGTACAGCGTTACGAGCCATGTGTAGACCAGTAGAGCCAGTGGCGCAAGCATTGCGAGTATTGTAGATGGGAATTCCAGTCATGCCGAATTGATAGAACACCCGCTGACCTGCCGATGACCCACCGTATCCAAAACATGCAATGCCCATTTCCACATCATCGTAGTTGATCCCAGCATCGACCATAGCCTTGACCCCAGCCTCGTAGCCCAATTCGGGATATCCGCGCTCTTTGCGTGGCCGCAAGAACTTGGTCATTCCGACACCTAGGACGTAGGCGTCCCGTAGAGCACCCATCTTTGCTTAGACGAATGATATTCGAGCGCAGTGGATGGATTGAATAGTCTCGTGCTCAAGCAATTGAAGTTGCGATACATCGAGGTCAAAGAATGCAACAACTTGTGGAAGGATGCAACGAATCTAGCTTTCGGCTGTGACACGGGAATACGGACTTGAGGTGCTCAACTGGCATCGAAAGTCTCCCAGTTCTGACCATCATCACAAGAGATCAAATGGGTGACTCTATCAGATTTGATCAAACCACCTGGGGATGATAACGAGACCCTTACTTAGTTGTGCCGTCTAGGGGCTTTACTGCATGTACGCAGGACATGCTAAACAACGCCCCGACAGTCAGCGGTTTGCCGTGGACTTCACACGTAATTAACGCATAATTACGTTGCGCGAAGGTAGTACTGCAGTATTCCAAGCGTCCTAGCAAATCATACTGCACACGACCTTGTGCCCACGTTGGTCTAAAAAAACACACGCAGTAACGCGCAACTCAAGCACTGGACCCAGAACCTCGCCTGTGAACTCTTCTCCAGACTGACTGTTTCTCATGAACCCTCTGTCTCGATCTCCTGTCAGCTTCATAGTCTCTCAATCAACGTAGTCAATAAGATATTATCGTTCGCAATACCTACTCCCTTCTAAGGCTGTCCCAAAATTCATCATTCGGCACAGCGTTCCCGTAAGGAAAGCCACGCCGAGCTTCCGAAGAATCGGGATCGATGCATTTCCGCGTGAATCAAATCTGACATCATTCGGATTTATGACTGGAAAAAGTGTTCCACAAACAGCTTCAGGCGCGCTTTCATGAGCACCATATCGAAAAATCCTATATACAAAATTGGTTGTCCCACAAAATCGTTGTCGGCCATCTGCCATGTTCGCTTCACAACTTTGTCCCCCATCGCCGCCTACAATCGGATCTCCTCAAGCAGAATCCGACGGTCTCACAGGTTATACGGATTTCCCGGAAGCTTCGCCAAAATCCCTCTTAGGCCTGGAAGAGTGTCCAGACCGGGAATCGCAGGAATGACAGGAGTATCGACCGGCTGGCCGCCGATGGACGACGGGACGAAGACGTTCGCACGAAGGATCTGCAGCCGACATGTTTTGAGGTTGAATTCGGCGGGGACGAGGATGTGGGCGTTGACGGGGAAGTCGAGGACATGGAGGGTTCCGAGGACGACGTCGGCATCCATGAGGATTGTCCCGTTGCCGTAATCGGTGTATGTTGAGGTCACTTTGGTGAAGAGTTGTCGGACGACGTCGGCGAAGTTTTTGGTGGATGATGCGTCGAAGCCGAATTCGACTGCGGGGGCGCCGTTCACGCTTACTGTGGAATGGTGCTATCAGGGAATTGTCACACGCTTTTTGGGGGTGATGGCAATGCTTGTGAGAGGGGCTTGCTTGGAATTGTCACATACCGATCGCGGGACAGTCGGGCTCCAACGGCATCCCTTGAATGCCAGCCGCTGACTTCAAGAAGTCCTTTTCGTTGAAAACGGCGGTGATATATCGCATGACATTAATCCTGTGCTCGGCAGTGCAGAAAGCAGCTTGGGCAGAGCCGCCAACAGCCCAGGCGAATAACGTAAGGGCGTAAGTGAACTTCATTGCTTGCGATTGTGATGCCTGACCTTGCAGTGTTCTTGCGGATAGCGGCGATCGACAAGACCCCAGGCAGAGCTGGTGAGGAATATATCTCTCATGCAAGCATGAACATGTTCATGCAGATCTTCAGTGAAGACAGCCCGGAAACAGTCCGGAAACTTTGATTCACGACTTGACTTCGATCGCCGGTGGGGTTCGCCTGAGCCCGCATCTTAGACCCAGCTTTGATAGGCAGACAGCAGCTCAAGAAGCGTTCGCACAACGCTTAGTGAAGTGATCGACGACCCTAGTCGGACATATGAACGCCCTGGACATCAGTGCTGTCTTCACCAAGCGGCAATGCCACGGCAGCAGTACTTGCAGCAGTGTACTAATAAAGCTATTGCTTACCCATGTGGATCGCGCCAAATCTGTCACTCAAGAATCGTACTCAAATCGCTGCACTTGACGCCGCTGCAGGCTTTCGAACAAGCGCCGCCATGCAGTCCATCATAATCGCTGCCATCTGTGCGGTGGTTGCGGCTGTACCACAGGGCTCGACTCCAGGCTCATCACCTGCTTGTCCAGTCGGCAGAAGTCCGTACTGCTGTGACATCCGAGCGACTCCTCAAACTCCAAGCACGGGCTGCAATTTTCGTGAGTAGCTCTGTCTCGTTCTTGGTCTTGAGGCATTGTACTGACCAGCTCCGCTCGCGCAGCCGCAAATCCTCCTGCTGATGGCTACGTCTTCTTTTCTGATTGCTCGAATATCAGCCGACAAGCTACTTGTTGTGCGAGAGTTTCCGTAAGTTCTTGCGCATCCGTGTCGGACCTTGGGAATCTTCTGACAGTTGCACAGGCCAGTGGCGACGGGACGAGATGTCAAGTTTACGTGCCATAAAATGGTCGCCATGCGAAAGACCGATCGGAGCCTTGACGACCGTTTGCATCTTGTATGTTAAAATAGGCACTCTTCAAGATTTCAGTTCGTAACTGTGCTCTTTTTCTATGCACTAAATGTACTTGAGATGAACTCGTTTGTCTTCATGCTTTGACAGGCGTGGCGTGACGCTGTAGTTTCTTCTCACGGCCCGATGCATCTGGACCAGTCCAGCTCCACTATGGAGAGCCGTCAGGTGGGATAGGCACATGCTGTCAAATACGTTGCATCGTGAAGAAGAAGTTTGGTCCACAGACTGGGTTACTGTGATTTTGTCCCTCTCTTGTGTCTGCCGGTCTTGGAACTCTTTCCTCCCGCAGCCTGAGTCAGAGTATAAGTAATGAAATCTTCTGTCTTACTGTATCGAATTGCCTTGATCTGGTCCCATCGTCCTTTCGGTGGGATTGTCAGCAGACATATTCTGCTTCCATTTGTGCTCCAGACCCAGTGGTGCAGAATGGCCTGTGCATGTACGTCTCCTAGCCTAAAAGGAGCCTCTTCCCGGACACTGATGATGATCGAGCATCAAATACATGTACTCGTGCAAGGAGGTCATTTGTGCTCCAGGACGGAAATCGCAATGCCCTCCACCGGATGGTCCCGCAAAGTGGGGAGGAGAAGTAGTACAACGTGCCACGAACAGTATTTTGGTACGCTCGCCAGGATCATGCAGACGACTTCGTAACCGCATTGCTCACTTTTGACACGATGGTGACGCAGAGGCGGTTCGCATCTCAGCCAACATCTCGCTTGGCAAGCCGTGCACGTGCTTCCCACCCGATCAGCCTCGGCGGTGGTGCTGGATCAGACTTCTGCTGCAGATCTCCTCCCTTCGCAGCCATGGATGGCTGGTGGCGTCGGCCGAATTGCGTCTTCCGCAGATGTTGGCGGCCGTGGGGACGAATGAGACGACGCGCCTGCAATTGTGGAAGCGAGCAACGTGGTTTCCACGTTTTGTGCTTTCTCCGATGGATCGACTGACATCTATTTTGGTGGGAATCCACTACGAAGCGACTCCACGAGCACGTCTTCCAGCGGCAGTTCACTTAGAAGAGTCCCCTCCGGCCCTCGTCTTCACCAAATCCATGCCAGAAGTGGCCCTCGACACACTCCGTGTGCGGTCGCGAATGCACGCTGCCATCTTCCAGGCCAGCGCCCAGCTGAAAGTCTAATCGTTCAACGGCCAGGTCCAGATCTCGACGAAGAGGTAAGCCACCCGCATTGAGCCATCGTTCTTTATATCCTCCTCCTTGCCCCATTCACAACCGCATTGAACCTCATAACCGCCCAATTGTTGTATGCGCGTGCCTATTCACCATGCGGACAGCTCAGCGACCTCGAGACGTCTGCATCTTCGGCGAGCAGGCCCTGCTTTCGTGGAGCGAGTATGTGGTATGAAACATGTCTCATGAGGAGTGTATTTGAGTACCAGGGAGGCTGACCCAGACACAGCCAAAGGATCGAAGCTCTGCCCTCGTGTCCACTGTCATGACCATGACTTTGAATGCAAGCGAAGGCACCCCGCGACGTGTACCCAAGCTGGCTGTGAGAAACCGGAGCAGCGAGTTTTCAGCCTCTTCTGCGGATTCCCGGCAACCGGATCGCGCATCTCATGATCATGTCAGTGTTGTGGAGCAACAAAGCTCCCACGAGACACTGCTGCATCCTGCGCTACGGCCTCAGTCAGGCGCCATGCCTTCAAGTCACTCGGCAGTGACAACGACGCCACGTTTCGAAAAGACGGGCTTGGAGGCGCAAGCTGCAAGCGCAAAAGTTCCGCCCAAGCGAAAGTCCAAGGGTGTTCTTGGCTTTCTCACGCTCAAAGAGCCATCCACTTCAGCGTTCGAGGAGTTTGCGGAGCAAGAAAAGAAGAAACTGGCCTCGCAAAAGGGCTCCAAAGTCTTGCGAGGCGTGAGTTCTCAGAAGCTCCCTGAGCATGTTCCGAAGGTCAACAGCAAGTGGGACGGCCTGCCGGAGTCGACAAGGCGCAGCACGACAGACAAAGATCATTCTGTCCGACATTCAGCTATTATGTCAATCGTCAGCAGTCGAAGTGGCACTTCTGATCGGGATAGCGTGCTGTCAAACAGGCCGTCTTTCTCCTCGTTGAGCTCTCGAATACGCCAGTCGAATGAGAAGCATCGCGCCTTGATGACCACAGCGGTGCGAAACGAGGCAGCCTCGGCCTCTTTCGGTCACTCCGAACCACGATTAGCAAAGGCCATGCCTTCTGTAGCAGAAAGACCTCGAACATTGGCGTGCGAATCCGATGATTCCGGCTCCTTTTACAGCTTCTCATCACATCCTGGAACTCCTCCTGAACTGGAGCCTTCGGCATACTCGAGCTTGGTGTGTGTGCCAGGGACTCCTGACAGCGCGCCTCGGACGCCCAACCTCGAGAGCAGTGTAGAAGCACATGCACACCTGCCGAAAATTCATTTCTCAGGTAGTTCGTGGCACGACAGGACCGATGACCAACCAGCTCAGAATTCCGAAGTTCGAGGATTTAGCCATGTCTCGAAGTATCACGCGAAAATTCCTTCATCTAGGCCTCATGCCCTAGCCAACGCTGGAACGAGCCCTTGTGCACCAGTCATCACTCCGCACGGCTCGATGGCATCCGCCAAAGACGTGGCTCCGTGGGAGGCCTTTGAGCCTCCGACTGATTCAGCTCAGCCTCCTCCGCGAGCTGCAACATCCAAAAACTCCAGTGCTGGGCACACATTGTCACAGCGATTCGGCACCAAATTGGGCTTGAAGTAGCGCTGATGTCTTTTCAAAGTGTTTTATGAGTCATCTGATAAAAGTGTCATACCCTTACGGCAGCGAAAAACTGCTGCAGGCGCATAGAGAAGAGGGAGTAGGACAGAGCAAAAAGCGAGCATAGGTACAGGTTGGCGTGGCGTTTGGTGTTGTTATTGAGCAAGCAGCAGGTATACTCGCTGTGATAAGCCATGATGTTCCAATGGCACGAATGATATACTTCATTGCAGCCCGCCTACCCCACTCGACGTTCCGATGCATCACCCTTCCCAACCAACTCCATTCATCAATTTCTGCCTCAACACCTCTAACCTCTCTCCCTTCTCGACCCACCTGTCCTCCAACCACTTTGCCAATTCAGCATCCGAGTGCGGTAGGTCTTCTATCGCGTGCCTCACGACGTGAACGTAAAAGGTACATTGCTGATTCAACTTTGGCTGAGAAAGCGTCTGCCAGAAAGTCGGCGGCTTCTGAAATTGCGGGATTTTCTTCTGAATTCCTCCTGGCGGGTGATGCGCGTAGGCGATGGTCAAATCATACACCGCTCTCACGTGAGGCGTCGTTCGCAACTGTCTCACACACGCACAAAAGCCTTTGACGCGAGGGTACAGGACATGTTTCCCCAGCCGACGATCGTTGGCCTCGCACCATTTCTCTGCCGCGAGGCGTTTGGAGGGCGTGTAGCGCGTCGCTTCGCTGAAGGAGATGAGCCACATGGGCCACTTTCGTTCTTGCACTCCGCGGAAGACGCGGTCCATCTCGCGTTGGTCGGTCATCCAGTTTCTGCTGACGAGGGGCATGCCCATGGCCCAGAGGCCCCAGCCGAGGAAGGGAACCCATTTGAGTTGCTGTTTGGCGAAATACCGACAGCGGCCCAGCATGGATTTCTCAATGGCCAGGGCTTGGATATTGTAGAAGTCGGCCCATTCGACTGCGTTTGCGGAATCTCGTTAGGGCTTGCGGAATTGTGGTGTCAATGGGTGAGGTTGGCGGGCTTGAGACACACCATGGTTCGATATCACAATCGCGCTCTCCCCCGTCGGCACATCATCTGCCCCCGACACGATGATCTTGGCGCCATTGATGCGTGTCAGAATGGTTTGGATCCCGCTCCACACGGGCTCGGCGATGGCGGAGGAGAGATTATATGCGAGCGTGGGCGCGATCGCGGAGACGGGAAGGAGGGCGGAAAGTAGGATGTCGGCGATGCAGAGGTGGGAGAGCCATGGGATCAGGAAGACTGCAGATCGCAGAGTCAGAAGGACCTGAGATGCGAATGCCATTGGCGCGAAGAACGCGGGTCTATTTATACAGTCAAACGCGGAGAGGGAGCACTGCGCGTAAGGGACACTTCTCCTCTGCTGCGGGCGGTGTTGCGGTGCGGTCGTGCCAAGGATGAGCAAGCAGTTGGACCGACGTCATCGTTGGGTGTGCATTTGCTGTGCGCGGTGCAATATGCTTTCATTCACCGTTTCGGATACCTCGTCTCTACGTCCTGCCTATCTTCTCCTCTCACGTCCCCTCCGCCAAAGCAATGCGCAGCGAACATCCCAAACTACGCCTGCAGTAGTTGCGTCCGCCGGACCACACAGACGGCGAGAGGGTCATCAGACAAACTTCACGGGTCCTGCCGCATCCAATCTGGCCCACGCCTGA
>ANSM01003811.1:0-18324 GCA_000347735.1 Cercospora canescens BHU | reverse complement strand
TCCGGCGCGGTTGAGGCTTGAAGTCCGGCTGTCGCGGTTGGGTGGTGCCCTGAGATTCTGCTGTTCCAGCAGTGGCAGCATTGTCCGAATTGGTTGTGCTGGCAGCCTCCATTCTCGCGTGGTCGTCCTTTTTCTTGCCCGCAAGCTCGAGAAAGCGCCGCTTGAAGCTCTTGGAATCTTTTTCCTGCGTCGTCGCAGAGGATGCTACGTCCTGCAGGCCAGTCCTCTGCTGTTCAGAGATCAATGGCGACGCCGAGTTGTGTGGTGAAATGGCGGGTTGCTGTGCGGTGGGAAGCAGGTCTTTCGGCAGCATCACAAGTTGGCACAGGCACGCAGCATATCACTGGTTTGGGTTTGCGCAATGGCAGAGCAAGGGCGCGTCACGAAGCGATGTTGGCCGGTGTGAATCCCTACACGATATGGCGGCGGTTGGCCAAGTGTCCCTGGTAGCGAGGGCCGAGGTGGTGCGGAGAGCGGGTGTGGTTTCGTCAACTGCGCTGCGACTCCATGAGACTGCGCTGCTTGCCTGCGTGCGTGCGTGCTCGGAGGTGGTCGTATCGGCGTGAACGAGGGGCGCGGAGGGTCGGTGATGAAGCTCGAGAAACCTTGCAGATCACGCTCACTTCCATGTTGCTCGAGCGCCAGGGTCCTCGGTGGAGTTGCAGCAGCGACGCGTGAAACGAGCGGAAAACGCAGCTCAATCTGCCGCACGCTAGACGTTTGATCAACACACGTCGCACGCGTGGCCCTGTCGTCGAATGAGCATCCTTCCTTCCGCCTCTCTCCACTCGGCTCGACACCAACAGCAGCGGTGGTTGCGCAGGAGTCCAAGGGAAATGGGCATCACGTCAGCGCGTTTGGGCAGTGTCTGGCATCATGTCACACACTCGTAACAGAGCGTCTGTGACCGTCACGAGATTCATCTGCCCTGCGCACGTGTGCGCGCGTCACAGCTGACACGTACCTGCTGATCTCCCTGCCCTATCGTTCCCGTCCTTCAGCCAACCTGTGTACAGTATGACACGGCCGACGTCACAGCACTATAAACTCGCCTACCTGGTCGGCCTGCACGATGCCACAAATCCATGAGAGCAACCCAAACGCCGGTGGGACCAACAATGCGGCGAAGCTCTCACAGCGGACTGCTCGATCTGCCTGACGAGCTGCTTTTGCAAATATATGCCTATCTGGCACCCTCGAAACTCACGGCCAGGTCCGCACAAACACATCTTGGTCTGGGGTTGAATCATCGTCTCCTGGGAATCGCTCGCGAATCGCTCTTCGCCACAGCATGTCTCCGAGTGGAAATGACTCTGAGCGACTTCTTCGGCTACCTGGAGGCGATCCACGGTTTCGGGCAATTCATTGATCGAGGGCTTGCACTTCGCTGTCGTTGGGGAATCGTTGGTACCTCCATGATTGGACAACGACTACGGTACATGAAAGTCTGCGTCAGAGTCTCCAGATATGCACACGACGAGCTCGTGCGGCACGTCCTCGATGCAGTGAAAGCATTCAACCGAATTGCACAGCTCGATGTGAAAGTCTACAACATGGATCTTCCCTCGGCAAGCTTTGCAAACCTGTTGAGTGATTTACAGTCGTCTCTGCACAATACACTCCCTCGCGCTACTTTCCTGCGCGTGCGAGGAGTACGAAGGGGGAACTTTGTCGAATGAGGAATGGAGCCCGGAGAGGTGATCAGTCCACCTGGTGATGTTGGATGTGTTGCAAGACCATTCTGGCCACTTGCATCGCGAGGAACCAGCAATGGCTGGCAGTTGACGGATGCCAGTCATCCTCATCTCGAATCCAACAAGACGCACCACCCTCAGCGTCAGCCGAAGGCGAAACGAGCACTAACACAGTAACACTCCTTCACTGGCGAATCAACACGTCTCGGCAATATCGCCAACACCCATGTTTTGAAACTTTGTACCTGACAGCACGACTTACTAAGATTGCCCTGGAAGCTACTGCAGCGGACTCAAGGTCCCGTCAGCAGCTCCGTTCCACCATTTGACCCGATGCACGAAGCGAGATCAAGGCCTGTAGGCAACCATCAAACCATTCGGGACGGCGGCGGGCAGGGCACAGCCTTCCGGACGATCACCAGCTGGACAGGTCGTCACGACCTCGGTGGTCGAGGCGCAGGTGCAGAAGTCAACATGGGTCCGGGTGTTCCAACATCGACCGCTCTAGACCCGAAGCAACGGAGTTGATTCCATTGCTGATGGGTTAGGGCTGAACACGTACAATGCACGTATCCCGGAAATCTGCAACCAAGTCTTGTTCCCTCGTACAGTACCACCACATCCAAATGAATTTGATGAGCGTCACGATGCTGCACTTGTCAGTCTCACATCATGCACTTAGTGATGACCATCAATTAGAATTTGCACCGGGTACTGCCCATGTTGCTGATGATGATGATTGACCGACATGCGTTTGACTATGATGTCCCAAATGGTTGCCTCGCACTGTTGGCGAGACGCCCTATACACAGCAAATATCGTGGCTAGCTGGGGCTACACGCCAGCACTTTCGGGTATCTTCAAACCCCTCCATAAATATCGTTATCATCCGTGAAGCCGTCGGCTTTGCGCATGTTATCCAAAGCTGTCATGATTCTTTCGTATTGGTCACGTTGCCCGTCCACGTCATCTTCATCCAGCTGGTAGTTATATTGCATGGCATCGGCGCACTCGTGCTGTAGCTTCCGGGCACGATCGTAGTCGCGTTGCCTCGCTAAGGACAAGACGACGAAAGTTCCGTTCCAGGACGTGGGAATAACCCGGCATCTAGCAGAGTGAATGCGCTCCATTCTGGTGATCCTCTGTCAAAAGTGGTCAGCACGAGCATGCCCGAGACAAGTTTCACGCGGCTTGGAGAAGCCTTCCAGCCATTCCACTTACTCATTCTTGAAGTTCCAGAAAATCCAACCCTGGGTGTATTTCTCGTAAGCGGCGATTTGAGTTTGGATGAATGCTCGAGTATCATCCCGTTGCTGCGGAGACCAGGCGTTCAAGTCTTGGTTGTTGCAAGATCCAATGTAGGACGAGCCCTGGAATGAGCCATCGTATCTGGCGCCGATTCTGTAACCGTTGAGATATTTGGCGCAGTCTGTCATGGCACCGCTCCACTCGCCGATGATCTAGAGGCAGGTTAGCATACGCAAATACCAGGAACGGGAATGGCACTCGGCGACCGAAGAAGGTGATTTCCCTTGTAGTTGTTGCACTTACCGTCCACTTGTCGGCGCCGTTATACGCCGGCGCATTTCTGCAAACGTAGTCTCTGTGCTGGGCGGGGCTCATGGCATTCAGTTCTGGAGTGAAGACTTGATACTCATGATGGTCGATGACACAGTTCTGAGCGTTGTTGTCGTTCGGCGTGAGCATGCCATTCCAATAGTTCGTGGGCTGGAATCCATCGTGGAAGACCACCACGCGAGATGGGCTGTAGTCCCTTTGTTGGTAGAATCCGTCGTAGGTAAATTGCCTCACAACATTAATATCCAGCGCTGGAGTCAGTGGCTCGTTGAGGAGTTGAATGCCAGCAATCACATCGTCGTATTTACTGTCGCCATACTTTGACTGAATCGTCTTGAGTACACTGAGCGTCTTCGCTACAGTCCTGCCTTGCGTCCAGGTCGGTCTGTCCATCTTTTGGCCGGAATTGTCGAAACCATTCTGCGAGCCCGGCGCTCCGTGCAGATCGATCATCACCTTCAAGCCCAGCGACCTAGCCCAGTCAATCGCGGCGTCGATAAAGACAGCAGCTCCTGATGCATAAGGTGAGTCGGAGTTGTCGTACGCCCAGTACCCGATGGGTATGCGGACCATGTTGAAGCCAGCGTCCGCAATCTTTCTGAAATCTTGCCATGTACACCACGTTTCCCAATGCCGTTTAAGATAGCGATTGTAAGCTTGCTCTGCGCCCAAAGATCGCGTTAACGTGTATTCATCCACGATGCCTCTCGATCCATCCGGGTCAACATTTTCAAAGATAGACGGCGTGATCCATGGCTCCAGTAAGAGCCATCCTCCAATATTGAGACCTCGCACTTTCTCATTGCCCCAATTGAAGCCGGAAGGCGCCCGCTTGTTGATGCTACTACGGGAGTGTTAGGCCAGTCATCATTCTTCGCGTCGCGTCAACAACTCACGGGGCGGCCGATGCTGTTGCAGCAATACACAGCGCTAAAAGTGTGTTCTTGAACCACATGCTTGCTGTAAAATTGCAGCCAAATGCGCTCTGATGCGATTATTGCGACCTAGAGTTGGTGCATTCAAAGGTGAGAAGGCAAAGAGACGCGGACAGCACACGGCTGGAAAGAGTTCGCGGTTTGCCGACTCGAGTGTTGTTGCCGCTGAAACAGGCGATTTGAACTTTGCCTGGAATGTGAATGCCGAGCTGGCTCCTGCAATTTTCACAACAAGGAATATGATCAACTTCGCCTGGAAGGTCAATTTGTCCGGAAGCACGCGTTTGACTCGTAGAGGCAACGAACACAAGCAGACGGAGACTGCATTCTGACTTGGGCTTCGAGCTTGTTTTTGTCAGATGTCGCCTGGCAATTCGTCGACCGCCATGGGTGCCGCATTGCTGGACGATCTGCACTGCAGCAGCTCACGAGGAGTGTCCATTGAGCCGTCTTGCCACGTGAAACCACCAATGGCAGAATGCCAACGGGTGCTCCAGGAGTGCCATCCTGGAGGTGTTCTCGTTCTGCAGCTGGCGGAGCGCAGTAAGTTCCCGATCAGCATTTAGGGAGGTCCGGACGGGACAAGCTCCAGCCAATTGTCAGCGTTTCCACTCTCTTCACAACTTTTGGCTTTCCTGTTCCTGACTCCTTGCAGTTAGCCGGAGAAATATGCCTCGTGCTAACCCCCAGTCATGCGTGCCGCTTGCGCAGCGATCTTCCGGCATCACATGCTTCTTTGCATCGGAGGTGGATAGCTTTAAGCATAATAAATCGCCGCCAGCCTCGGCGACTCCTCATTGTGTACTCTTCATCGGCATCATGGCGTGCTCAGTCGACCCCGCGCAAGAGTTGTTCTCGGCAGAGTTTGAATAGCGGATTTCAAGTCAACTCATTCGTGTTCATAGTCAAATCAAAACCTCCAATGCTTGTTCAAAATCACATGAAACTATTGATTAAATGAGCCCGACCTGTCTACTGTGGGCTTCTATACGAGGCATCCCTTACATGAATCATGACAATAATGTGCAAGATAAAATGCAACAGCGAGGCAGCGGGTAAGACCCTTGGGGGCAGTAGTGGAGCGGTGGGAAATAGTATGATAGCGACGAGACATTTGGCAGTGATGATGAACAGCCGCCTGCCCGCCACAGAGCAGGCAAGAGTTGCGCTCGCCGCCGTTTACCTGAGTATCTGTAGCGACGCTATATGTAAAATTGAAACCAACAACGACTTAGGGCATCCGTTGACAGTAGCCGTGTGCGGGTACGACAGGCTGTCCCAGTCCCAAGACGCCTCGCCAATCCTGTAAATGGTAAACAACGTAACAACATCCTACTTTGCTTTTAACAGCTTTGGGTTTCTCACTACAGAACTCATCAAAATAGCTGAAATGAAGCGTTTACAAAACGGTTTCTGGTGAGCTGGAACGTAGGCAAAAGGTTGAAGGGATTTTCTATCGGAATGGCGTGTCATTTGTCAAACTGCTGTGCCAATACCTAAGTTGACTGGCGATGCAACAAGGCTATGTCAGTACAAGTGCGTTTCTAGACCATTTGCGTTGCGTTGTTACACCTCATCGTCTCTTATATTTCTACGCGCAACTCGTCAGCATTCACTCAACAAGAAAGGTAACAAAGTAGGAATAGACTTACATCATCGACTTTCCTTAGGTTCCCGCGATCGACCGCGTTCCCCACGCCTAGCAGCGCCGTGCCTACAGCTCGTGTCGCCCCAATGACCGGTCTGAGGATGATTGTCGGAGCGTGTTTGACGACGGCACCAGCTACTCCACCAGGCCCGTGACTCTCCAGGACTTCTCCCTGCACAGCAATTAGAGCGTCCTTGGCAGTCAACAAATCGTGCTCGAGATGTCGTCTCGCGGATCGCAGACCAGACAGAACCCCAAGAGGTTGATTCGCGTAGGCAGAAACAGCGCGTTGGCGTTCGGCATCATCCTCATCCGACAAGTGTCCAGCTTCGTGCCAGCCCGGTGAGGACGAGAGTTTCGAACGTCCACTTGCTGAGCTTCCAGGCGCCAGGAACTCTTCTGCATTCGCCAACATGGTCTGTGTGCCCAAGGCCACCTTCGCTCCAAGCCTTGCAAGCTCACTCGCGGTTGTCTTTCCGAACTGGAAAGCGCCTTTCTGGATGCTGCGTACAACGCGGCCATCTTTCCTGTATTCGCGTACAGGGATGGCAACAACGTCACGCACACCAACGCCAAGATTGACCAAACTCCGTACTGGCGCGAGGCCTGAAAGCACCCGAGGCAGTTGATTTCGTATGACATCGGGGGTCCAGATGCCGCTCAACGTGTCATGGAGGAGTTCAAACCCTGGGAGACCATAAATGATGACATGCTTAAGGCGAATATTGCAGCCTTCCAGAGTGACGAAATTCATAAACTCCTTGGTCCGCCCGGACCGAAGGCCAGCGTAGTCGACAGTCTTCGGCTTGTAGTCGAGGCATAAGTCTACTGTGTCGACTTCAAGACGCTGTATGAACGGTTTTTCGCCAGAATTCTGATCATCAACCATTTCTGGATCTTTGAACTCAAAGAATCGTGTGATGAAATCAAGCGCATCTTGGTCCACGTGGAGTCGAAGTGGTAGTACCGAGACATGCAGGATGATCTCAGATGCCGAGTGACTTTCCAACGTCTTCACGTTGTCAAGCTGGACGTGGAACATGGGTTTAGACATTTCGCGTGCGGCCGGATCACTGTCCAGATGTGTCAAGAACTTTCGCCAAGTCGATGTGGGCACCTTGTCAAAGATCTCGAAGTCCTTGACACGAAGATCGACGGAGCTGACCGCGTCACTGCTTTCCGGGCCAAAGACCAAGATGTCGCCAGATACACCTTTCAATTCAAAGGCAATTTTGTGGCTGCGACTACGACCAAGTCTGAGCCTTCTGCGTTGGGATTGACGACGGCGGGGTTGTCCAGACGCAGAATACATTGTGGGCCTAGAGATGCCGGATGCAGGCACGCTCTCTGTCTCGCTGATTTCCTGGTCAATGCCTCGATTGATCTGACGTCGCAAGTCTTGGCCATCAAAATCAGCAGGGACGCCAATGTATATCGAGTTGAATAAGAAGTCACCAATGACGGACTCATCTTCCTCTTGGTCTTGTCGCGATCTTCGCCGCCTTGCCTTACGCTCCTCAGCACGCTGTTCCACCTGCTCGACAGCATCAACGATACCATCCCGTGTGCGTTGCCAATCAAAGCCATCGTGAAGATGCCAGATGAGGTGGAAATCACGAAGTCGCAGCTTGACCGCGGCGTCCTGGTGATGCTTTTTCAAGTTCTGTCCATGTACACCGACATAAGGGGCGTTGAAACGGTGCTGAGCTCCGAGCGCTTGTTGACCGCTTCCAAGTGCGTCAAACCCAAGGTCTTCAATTTCGTAGACGCCAAGATCGATATTGTCGCTGGTGGCAGTAGTTTTACACTGCCTGTTTAGATCTCGCATCAAAGCTGCGTCGCTGAGGTGTGCATCTTCTGGAGACATGGTCATCTCGAACGGATCCTCTTCCAGCAAACTCTCCGCGGTTTCGGCATCCTCACCAGCATCTCTCTCAGCATCTGGATCTGACGGCATGTCGAGAAGTCCGCTTATGGGGCCATAAAGACTAGCCGTCATTTCTGATTCAGCAAGCAGGTCATTGGGGTCGTCGAAGGTTGATATACCAAGCGCTGCCTCGGGATCATATTCTTCTGGATCGTGCTCCACGTCGAAGAGGGTCTCGGGTTCCTCTTCTGCTTGAACGAATGGGTCTCCGGAGAAAGATGCCATCATGTCCTCAATCGGCATGGGCTCTGTTAGGTACTTCGGGGCCTTACTGGGGGGCGTAGGAGGAGCAAGTGCTCCGAGCGTTGCAAACAGTGTCTGAGTAGAGTCTGCACACGTCTCAAGCAGGAAAAGCTCATTCCGGACATCGATTTCAATGGTCTTCACATCCTCGATGCCCGTCTTTTTCGCATGAAATTGGACAACGGCAGACATGACGGAAGCGACGGAGACAAAACCGCGCTGTGCCAATATGTCATCAAGCCGTTTTTCAATGTTCGCAGGTTTCACCTTTGTGTTGACATTCGCATCCTGGTCTTCATGATCCGTGAGGCAAATTGCAGCTTTTCTTAGCTCAATTCGGGATGACATGCTGTCGCCAGGTGGCACACTCATCGCCGCGTGTGCATCATTCAAAACTACAAGCATTTTCGACGGGAGTCTCTGAGGCGTTAGTCCGATAGCGGAATCATGCACCAATAGGCTTATGGCAGTTCTCTTCCTCGGTACGTCCGTCAAATCGCTTGCAGGAGTGCGTCTTAGTTCCTGAGGATGGCCTGCCATGGCGATATCTGCAAACGATTGAGCCATCTTGCTGACAATTTGTTCTGGTTCAAGAGGTCGATCCATGTCGGTGAGAGCGAGAACTATAGGAACAGTGTACTCAACACAGAGGTTGAAGAGCTTGATCTTCACGGTCGGTTCGATTTCGTTCCCAATCATCCGCGCCATGACGACGGGAAGGTCGTCCACGGCGTTGGGCGCAAGCAAGCTGTGAAGCAATTCTGCGCCGTCTGCCTGTTGAGCGAAGACGTCGCCGATTGAGAACGCGAGCAGCGCTGGCAATCCCACATGCGCGAGATGCAGATCTTGCAACGCAAACAAGAGCTTGCCAAAACGGTCATTGACAGGAATACGTGCCTCTAAGTCTTTGATCCGAACGAGCGTAAGCAGGCCAGGTTTATCATCCTCTGGCAAATATTTTGTGACGGCAGAGAGTTTCGCGAGATCATCACCGAGACCGCTGAGCACGGCAATGCACTCGAGACTGTCCACTTTAGCTTTCACATCGCCCACAACCACTCGAAGGAGAGCCCCCTTGCGACGTTGCCGGAGGAGTGTGTCAATCAAGATGTCTCCGTCATCGTCATACTGGTCTCGCGAAGGTGTTAGCAATGACAGTAGACGCTCGAGGTCCTTATCTTGAGGAGTCAACAGGTACTCGATTCTGATAGTGGCGATGTCAATCGTCAACGGTGGCTCTTGGGTCCGTGAGCGATCGAATGGTCCGCTCAGCACGACTCGTGAGATGGTAGCGATCATACCGTGCTCACGGTAGACTGACTTGATTGTGCTTGTTCGGACAATGACCGCACAAAATCTGCTGCGCAAGTCCACTGTAATGCTGCCGATGCGTGCATTGACTTTGATTTCAGGCTCGGCTACGGCAGGCTGCTGCTCCCCCGCAAAACGTACGCCCTTGGTAGACAGCGGTGCGACTGGCGACTTCATGCCACTCTCTGAAACAGCGGAATTGCCCAGCTCAAGGATACCGCTGAGGCCACCAAAGAAGTCGAAAGCCTCGTCGAAGAGAGCGATATCGAAAGTGAGCTTGGCGGGCTTAGTCTGCACTGAGAGTTCCGTTATTGATCTTCTGTCAGCAGCAAACGTCTTCTGTACCACATCAATTGCAATAGCGGGTGATTTTTCTGCGAGATTCATTGATTCGGCCATTGCGTCCACTTTGTCGTTGAATTCCAACAGCTCTTGGCCTCCCAGCAAGAGTACTAGATCCTGAATACTGAGAGTCGTCTGGGTTTCACTTAATCGAATATCGATTTCTTGGCACAATAGATCGATCAGTCCGTGCCCAGAATCCAATGCGGAGCCCTCATGAGCACTTCTGAGGTTGACTCGCTCGCTCAAAGAGACTTGCAGCTGCCGCAGATGCAAAGAGAACGACGGCGAAGCCTGCATGCTTGCACTCTTTCGCCCGTGCTCGATACCATCCCCTGAGGGTCGCAAAGCGCTTGTCAAATTCGCCGATATTCTGTGTATCAGCTGACATGTGGAAAGTCCTGCTTGGGCGGTGATAACGCCCACTGTAACGCTGACAGGACTTTCAGGAATGGCAGGTGATTTGGCAGAGTCTTGAGCCCAGAATTTATTGTTGACACCGGTGTAGCTTGAGTCCGTTCCACGACGCCTAGAGGCACTCATTTCAGAGTATGCAGAGAATGTGCCTGGCATACCGCGCGCCCCGCTGCTCGGTTGATGAGCAGTGCTGACGTCTGCTCCTATTTGGGGCGATCCACTATCATCGAAACTTTGTGGTGTTGGTATGGACACGATGATCTGGTCGATATGCAGCAACTCGACCGTTCCAAGGCGATCTTCCGGTGGCGGGCTTTGCGGCGGGCTTTGCGGCGGGCTATCGTGAGCTCTGGGAGTTTGCGCTCGTGGTGTAGCGTTGGCTGATGTAGCTTCGGTGCTATACTGTGCTCCATCAAGTTCTAGAAGACCATGTTCCAAAGCATGGATTTGTTCCGCCCTCTGTTCGTGGTCGAAAGATGCCGACTCCTCAACTGGGGCAGACTGGGCGCCTTGGGCATCAGATTCCCAGCCCCCAGGCATATCGAGTGTCCTGCTTCCCGTCATAGCGCTCATATACATACTTTGCGCTTCCTCATGACTGAAGACTTGTGATTCGAGCATACTCTCGTCTATTGCCGCTGGGGTATCCGATGGGCTCCCCTCTGCCGATATAGGGGATGTTGATCGTGCTTGCTCCAGCGCTGTGACCTTATTATCGACTGCATGGTCATTCGGCTCCGACAGCAGACGATCAAGGGGTTCAGCTACACTATGCGTTCCGTGATCCAGTGTTGGCCATGATCCAGGGCCTCGTTCGCGCTGCCGAGGAGGGCTGACATCGGGCCTGGGCCACGATCCCGGACTGGTTATGGCGCGGTCGTAAGGTGATACGGCATGTCGATGCCGAAGAGCTAGCGGGCTGCTGCTGCGCGAAGAATAAGCGCGAGAGCTAGCGACTGGAGCGCGCGTCGCTATATGCAGTGAATCTGGCAAATTATCCTCACTGATCATGGAATTCCATAAATCCTGAGATGGTGGGCTCATTTTACTTCTTCGCGACCCCCAGCTTACATTGTCATCGCCAGGATGAATGTCGAGCTCATGACTCTGCTGCTCCGTTTCATAGAAACGTGTGCCCGGAGCATCCGCTGAATTTCGAGCATTTGAGTACGACGCAGATTCTGCCATGTCAGCTAGCTGTGCGCAATGGTCTTGCACAGGAGCCATCGCTGATTGCATTAGTCTGTGCAGCGAGTCGGTGCTGTTGGATGCACTGAGATTATTTGCGACGGCAGCCCGACCATGTTCATCTTCTTCACTCGTTGACCTTCCAGGCTCCGTCTCCACGCTGCTAGCCACGGTCGACATCGTAGGCCTAGTTGCAGGATCAGGCAAGTCCGGGCTCGCGGGCATCGATGCATCCCGTATCGCAGAAGTCCGTGACCGTACATTCGAGAGCTCCACAATCACTCCATCTCTAGACAGAACGTCGATGGTGATCGCAGCCAAACTGACTTCACGATGCTTGTCTGACTCTGATGGATCTACTTTCTCGACATTGGCAGAGCCTATCTGCAATCTTACAGTGATAGGTGTGGGCTCGGAGCTGCCACTTTGGATCCCAGTCAGGAGTTTCACTTCCACATTCTTGACCTCTAGTTGGAACCGCTCCACAATGCCCTGCAGAAAGTTGGTCAAGAAGCCAGGCACTCCAACGCTCGTCCCTATGCCAGTGTCATTCTCGCTGCTGTCGCTGGCGAAAGACTCTTCCATGCCTCGAGAGCCATAGGCCAGCGCCTCGAGATCTCGTCGTTCGTCTAAAGGCTCTTCCAGCAAGAACGACTTCGCCACATCCTGTACATTTGGCAGCCCCGCATGATCATGTGGTGCAGGAGAGTGTATCCGTCTGTTGGTCTTTCTGTGCTGAGGTGTTCGTGCCACCCCTGGGCTTCTTGCTCTGCTTCCCGACTCTTTCTGAGACACATCATCGCCTGGTATGCCCTCAAGCTTCGCAACAATCTCTACGCCATCAACCTCGACCACGATGCTGCTCTGATAGAAGTCGGCCGGTATGGTCAACTTCAAACGTGCAACCCTCGCAGCTTCGAGCCTCACCGCCGGTGGTAGCTGTGCAAGCTGGCCAATTCTCTCCAGATTCAATCCGACACCCTTCAGCTCTACGACATTCTGTCGTCCAACGGTGATGTCCAGGTGGTCGAGATCGATTGCGGAGTCGTCTAGCAGGCCCGTTCTCGATAGGCCATAGCGTAAGCCGTAGCGCAGCAACTTCTTTTGCCACCACGCCATATTGGTGGGTGGATGGTGTGTGTAGGTGAAATTCTGCAAAGCCCACTGCTACCGAAGTGTGGCTCGTCTGCCGGAAGGTTGATGCCGTTGTCGCCTCGCGTGCCTTAGGCCGCGGTCCTGTGGTCGCATCGTTCACTGCGTGAGTGGCATGGGCATTCTTAAATACGCAGAGTACTCTTTGAATCGCCGGCGTGTTTGTTCCGTATTGGCAATGAAGAGGAAGAAGCAAACGATGAGCAGACGACGTGCATGGTTCGCACGAGACAGCACACGCATGTGATGCTCTGACGTGCTGTTCCGATCGGCCCGCAGTTTTGCCGGATAAGCCCTCGCCAATCAGTCAATCAATTCTTCTACCCCCATTCATGGCATCCTCAATCAAATTATGCGCGACCCCCCAGTTGCATCAGCCGCTCGGCTGTTGTCTGCCACTTGAGCGACTCATTACGGCGAGGAGGACAGCAATGCCCGCCATCAATACGATTGAATGCATCACGCCAGCGTCGAAGACCCTCTCTCACAACGACGATAACGATCCCCTGGATCCGCAGTCCTCTGTCCACAAATTCAAGAACGACTTGGAGCGGTTCAGGCTAACGAGAAGTGATCACAGCAGCTCAAACGAGGACTCGTCCCAAGCCAGGCAGTACAATGTGCTAGGACACAGTCAGAAGCGCAAGTCCACCGTGATCACGGATCGATTGATGCCAGATCGCTCGCAGTCCCGTTCTCCAGCGAAAAGACAGCGAAAGTCGAGCCAGTATGCGCCACCTTCCCAATACGCCCATTTATCTCCCTTGGCGGACATTTTGGCGCCTGACTTGATATGCGTCTTCGTCGGATTCAATCCAGGCGTGATGACATCCACATCCGGTCATGCATATGCACATCCCTCCAATTCCTTTTGGAAATTGTTACATAGTTCTGGATGCACCGACGTTCGACTCAGGCCAGAACATGATGTCGACTTACCCAGATTGTATAGCATGGGGAATACGAACATCGTTTCACGGCCCAGCAAAAATGCAGCCGAGCTCAGTAAAGAGGAGTCAGCAGCGGGCACTCCCATTCTCGAAGAGAAAATAAGACAATTTCGCCCTGAGGCTGTCTGCATTGTTGGGAAAGGCATATGGGAATCGATCTGGAGATGGCGATACAAGCGGGCGATCAAGAAAGACGAATTCAAATATGGCTGGCAGGACGATAAGGAGAGCATGGGGAAATCGGAGGACTGGCCTGGAGCTAAGGTGTTTGTGGCAACCGCCACTTCGGGACTTGCGGCCAATCTCAAGCCTCACGAGAAAGAAGCCATCTGGCTGCCTTTTGGACAGTGGGTAAGACAAAGGCGTGAGGAGAGAGCGCAGGAAGCATCTGCTATCCAGAAGATTGCTTAGACGTTAACTACTGTACGCGAACAGCACGCTTGACTTATCACAATAAGGAACCTCCGACTAGTACCGCAAGGCAATTGCCATGGTGGTGCCAACACAACACGCTTAGGCCACTGATAGTACACTACGGCCGATTCAACGCCCAGAATGATGCTCTTTGTGCACGGCAGCATGACAAGATTCAAGGGTAACGATGTGTGATTGCTTTGATCGTAGCGAACAACTGGGTTGTGTTCTGGGAACAAAGAATTGAACAAAGACATTGTCAAAAAACATCTATGCAGATTTATAGACCACTTGACTCTCCACGTTGAAGTGCTCTGCTCTCTCTCGACCCTACTTTGCGACTCGAGACGGACGCGAGCAACGATCACACCTGTTCCTCGCACCCGTCATCATCGTCAGCGAAGCGGAAAGCCAAATTGTGCACTTTTCGGACCAGAACTCAACCCTCATCACTGCTGGTCAGGAGTCATTCAGCTACTTCACAATGTCACATCAGTCCACTGCCGACTTCGCTGCGCGAACCGCGTGGAACCGGTATGAGGCAGAATCGCAACGCCCAAACCATCTGATCCCACCTCGTCCTGCCGTTCTTCGCACGCGAACAGTGCCGGAAAATCCCAGACAGCGTCCTGCCACGGGCCGCACGCAGACTGTCCCTGCAAATCACTGGCAATATCCGATGTCTGCGCATGTACTGACCGGTCCATCGATCTGTATCAATGGACGACCGGCTACTTCTGCAGATATCAAGAACAATCGGCATAGTTTTGCCGAGCTGATTAGTCCGGAGTCACCGTGGCACGCACAATATCAAGGTAAGACCATACCCCTAGAAGAAGCGCGGCGGCGAGATGAGATCCGTCTCCGAGGGTTTGCTTTACCTGAATCCATCTCTACTTTCTCGCTGGAAAACACTCCAGCGTCGTCCCCCACAGATCGTTTCGCCTTCTTTGACGATTACAAAGACTTCTCGAGTACACTTGACGCGGCTCTGTTCATGACTTCGGAAGTAGCATGTCTTGGGAAGAACAAATGGCAGGATGTGACTGACGCCTTCAAGGCAAAAGCTCGCAGCTTCAAGCGGAAGTACCGTTCTAGGCATGATCCAGGAGGTTGAGAAGGATCGGAAGCGCGACGGCAATCACCGTTGAGCTTCTGTATTGGATGAGTGAGCGAGCTTTGGATGGGTGTTGGCATGTTTCGATTGTAGAGCAGGATTTTGTCAGATTAAAACTCCAACGAATGCATTTGTGTTTCCATTGCTTTCGACAAAGTCATCATCGTCCAAGACAGGTTGCTCGTGCTTCACGTGTCCCGCAGTCAGCCACATGGGTGCATTTAAGTCCATTCGCCGCATGAAAACCTGCTCGCGCGTGCTGCATGGCTTTTTCTTGCACCTTCTGGCGTGTCAGCACGCGCTGACACGCGCTCCAATCGTCCGATCGCTGAGCGGAGTGTCGCGTGAGAGCTGAAGCACGGTCTCAGATCGCGTCGAAGTCACGAAAGGGTTTGCTGACATCATCCGTCGCGCTGGCAACGGGCGGCAACTCGATTTCAGCCTCTGCCCACACTGTTGCAATAATACTTCACAGCGCGCTGCAAGCATCGATACAGTGGAATTGTACGAGCATTATCTTGTGCGGAAAACCGGGCTGACACCACGCCGCAAAGATCGGTCTCGTTCACGGCTCTACTGGAAGATACCTGTTCGACCTAATCGTTTCCCACTGCACGACTTCTTTACAAACATGGCCAACAGGTTGGACACTGCGACTATGGCCTCTCCTCCATCCATCGCTCAAGCTAAAGGTGGAAACAGAGGCGCTCCAGTCGCACCCAGCGGTAACCTTGTCAAGAGGTACGATGCGCTTCCTCTCCGCTTGTGACTAGCCAGACTGACACGAGGTGCCGCGAAGACTGCAATCCGAGCTCATGGCATTAATGACTTCTCCGACGCCCGGTCTCTCCGCCTTCCCATCCTCCGACATGACATTTTGGAACGCGACAATCGCCGGTCCGACTGGCACTCCCTACGAGAACCTCACGCTCAAGCTGACATTGTCGTTCCCCACGAACTATCCATACTCGCCTCCAGAAGTGCTCTTCAAGACTCCCATCTACCATCCGAACGTAGACTTCAGCGGACGCATCTGCTTGGATATTCTGAAGCAGGGGGGACAGGACTCGGAAGGAGCATGGAGCGCGGTGCTGAATACCAGTAGTGTGCTATTGAGTATTCAGAGTCTACTAGGGGAGCCAAACAAGTGAGTTTGTAGCGAAGCAGCGCGAACAGGGCACAGACTGATCGGTCTTAACACAGCTCATCGCCACTGAACGGCGAGGCGGCATCACTTTGGGACACCGACATGGAGGAGTTCAAGCGGAAGGTGATTGCCAGACACCGGGACATTTCTGACGACGCGGCTTGAAGGCAGCCGAAAGGCTTCGGGCTAGCACATTCGGCGCACGGTTACATTGTCTCGTATCGTTCAGCGAAGGTCGCTTCGGTAGGCCTCGGCGTTGCATTGATTTCGGTTGCATAAGGGCAGGCAAGAAAGCCAGCCCTCGGGGCTTCGAGGATACCCAGATTCTTCAGATAGGCGGCGCATTAAAAACACGATTTCCACGATCCTAGGTTTTAGCCATGTTCCGATGATCAGTATCGCCAGTACCTAATCCAAGACGGACAGAGATGGGAAGGCTTGGCATGGAAGACAAAAGGACTGCGGATCTTCTGCCATAGTCCCTTCATCAGGCCAAAAGCTGCCTTCCGAACGATACGTTTGTTCTTGTCGACGTCCCTGTGATCTCCAACGAAGGCTCTGATAGCGCGCACATGTATTCACTTTGCGGACCTCAGAGCGAGTAGAAGCACATTGAATGGAAGTCTCAAGCAGTCACCAAAAGACGCCACTTCACCTTCCCACTTGCACTTAACTTGATCTTCCTTCTCTCCTAATGCGGATGTTCATTCAACAATACTGAGGCGTCTGCTCTCGCCTGTATGGAAAGCAGTCGCACCGGAGAAGAGTGATTGCTGGGCAAAATTTAGACTTCCCGTCCTCCCGCGTTCGGCGCGTTCATCAAAGTGAAGCGCGCTTCTCAAAGCTCCAAACAGCTCCTCACTCAGCACAATAGGAAACGCTGTTCGCGACTCCAACCACTCTATTGTCATCGCCGCACAATAGTAGTCGCAAATATGGCAGCCGATCCGAATAAACCCCCGTCCTTCGCCTTCGGCAAGACCTCATCTGCAGGAGGACTCTTCGGCAACAGCACGAACACAAGCACGTCGGGCGGAACACTGTTCGGTAGCACAACGCAAACAGCATCTTCGGGCGGCGGACTTTTCGGAGGCGGTGCATCGAATACAGGCAGCTCCTCTCTCTTCGGCAACACCAACAACGCGAGCGGCACGAGCACACCAACACTGTTCGGTGGGCAAACGCAGCAGACATCAGCACAGTCCACGAGCGGCACTCCAGCCACATCAGGAAACGGAAATATGGTGCACCCAGGCAGCGTGCTATTTGGTGCGGCCACAGCGAAGAAGACGGAACCTGGAAGTAATCCATTCGGTCAGCCCTCTAGCCAGAGCGGCAGCAGCACACCTACTGCAAACAAGCCGGGAGGGCTATTCGGTGGCGGTACAACTGGTAGCTTCGGCGCTTCAACCACTCCAGCTGGCGAACCCAAACAGACGACCAGTCTTTTTGGTGCTCAGAGCGCGGCCTCGACTGGCGGTGGTGGGAATCTCTTTGGCGCGAAGCCAGCGAATGGAGGACTGTTTGGCAACACGCAGAGCAACACGTCAAGCAACACACCAAGTACTGGCAACCTCTTCGGAGGCGGTCAGCAGCAATCAGGCACTAGCACTCCAGCAAGCACGGGAGGCAGCACGCTCTTCGGCAAGACTGCCACTGCAGCACCTGCAGCGCCTTCCACTGGTCTTTTTGGGTCAACCACCACTCAACAAAGCTCATCTGGCGGGCTAAACTTCCCTGCGTCCGGTGGCAGCATACTGTCAGGCGCCAACAACAATGCACCAAAGTCCCTCTTCGGGTCCAGCAGCGCAGCTACTACAACTTCAGCAACCTCAGGTTCTGCGAGCACCCCAACAACAGCCCCTGCTGCAGGAGGTCTCTTCGGCGCCGGATCCGCCAACACTACTACCGCTTCAGTCACACCAGCAACGACTTCCGCCGCACCAAGCAGTTTCTTCCCAGCATCCACAGCTTCCTCGCAACAGGCTGGATCCTCATCTGGAGGAGGAGGTCTCTTTGGAGCCAAGCCGGCCACAGCAAGCAACAATGCTTCAGGCGCTGCTCCAAGCCTCTTTGGCAACACTCAAACAACCAGCAGTACACCAGCGTCAAGCACGCCCGCGCTTTCGCTGGGTGGCTTGGGTGGTAACAAGACCACAACCGCAGCTCCGTCTTCAGCGACCTCAGCTGCCTCTGGAGGCCTCTTCGGCGGTGGACCGGCAGCTGCAAAGCCCACCTCGAGTGGCGGTCTGTTCGGTGGC
>ANSM01003804.1:0-17816 GCA_000347735.1 Cercospora canescens BHU | reverse complement strand
TGGTCGAGGTAGGCGGCGAGGTCGAGAATATGATGCGCGATAGCCACGGACGTGGGAATAAGGGCTTCAACAAGATTCTAGGAGACGTCTTCGAAGCCTACGTGGCCGCAATCGTGCTAAGCGATATAGATTCCAAAGGCTTCGACACTGCGGAACAATGGTGTGTCGCATTGTGGGCGCCTAAGCTGCTCAAAGCGACCGAGCAAGACCCCTCCGCCCATCGCACCGAGTCGCCGAGCCAGACGGAGCTGAAGTTGACTTATGATGCGGATGCGAAGCCCAAGCTTCAAAAGCGACTGTGCGGTGCGAACCTCGTTCGTCTTCACTACGACACCGACAGGCCGACTGTTGAGCTCAAGGGCGATAAGCTTGGTCAGAATGTCCACTTCATCGCGCTATATGTGCAGTCTGCTTTCTTTTCCATTGACAGAAAGTTGCTCGCCAAGGGCGAAGGCAAAAACAAGGTGGAAGCTGGCAACTGGGCCGCTATCAAAGCCATGTACGATCCAGCCACCATGCAATTCGTGGATGAGCTGGAGCAGAAGGTGCTTGCGGAGCGAGAGCGTCGGAACGAAGCCAAGAAGAAAGCCGAAGTGGAGGCTCGATCCAAACCTGCCGACGTGAAGACTCATGGAGATTGAAGTAGGGATGGAAATTTGATACGAAGGACGCTTCCTGCACCGCTGTGACGTGCTGAGAAGCACCATTTAGCGCCTTTTCAATACGTGAGGGCTCCTGGTGCAAGCTTCGCACGACGGACAGTTTGAAATTTCGCAGTGAGTGGCTGGACCAAGAGCTTGAAGACCGCCGTTAAGCAAATCCCGCGATCCTCAAAGAACAATAGCCGTGCCGAAGCTGAGAGCTGGCCCATAGTGGACACGCAAAGCTCTCGATGAGATGACAGCCCGGGAAATCTCGAGCCTGTCAGCACCCTTACCTACGGAAATTTATGAGCAGGAGTTCGGTACCCCCGCCAACACCCTTCGTGCCCTTCATCCTCTCGAGCTTACATCGAACGTCTGGTCCATGAAACAGTCTGGACAAGCCGTAGACCGCATTCACACATTTCGACATCGATTTCACTGTATGAACCAGAAAAGTTGGCCGTCCCTTGCACGCCAGCAAAATGAAAGCTGCATCAAGGCTGAGTAGAAGATACTTGCCGTGGCCCTGCTGCTGCTCTGGCAAGCAATAAGTCCGTGACTGCTGGAAAGACCTGCGATTCGTCTTCAGTACTTTAAGAGCTCGCACGAGCAGCGCACGCAGCAAAGTTGTATACTGAACAAGGCCACAGCATATGCAACGCGGCGGAGTGAGATTGTGCCATCCTTTCTCCGCCAATGCTCAGCAGTCGCGACCTGTTTCGACCAGATGATTGCAACCCCCTCCGGTATGGGAGCTAGGCTCATGAGAGGTGACGGACAGCTCCAGATTCTAGACCTCCCATCGTCGACTCGGACGGTAGAGCTGAGACAATGGACGCAGCCTCAAGGGTACGTGCACTGGTCTCGGCGAGTGCAGGCACGGGCTAACTGCATTTGCACATCGGACGGCCCTCGCATGCAGTCACGTGTCTACAAGATGCGTCCTGGCCGAGCTGAATGGAGTTAGACAGTCAGCCACAAGCTGTCGACTGCATCCTCAAACAGGAAACCCACGTTGTGGCTGCATAATCCACGTGGCCGGGCAAGGTCGATACGCAAGCCATCGCTCTCACCGAGAGCTATGGCTGAGCTGAGCTCTTCTAGACGTCCTCGGAGCACGCGAGTCGCAAGCACCGGATGCCATGGACGTCGTATAAGTTCAAGTGCGTGGTATTAGCAAGATGCTTCTGTTGCATCCCCTCTCTCTACATTGGTGGGCACACGGAGTTGATCTGTCAGCCCCACTGGTCCCGTTCACGACTTCTGCACTCCTCGATTACCTTAGACAGCAAGCACAATGGCCACACACCATTTTTCCTCGCCAACCAGCCTTGCCGAGAAGCTCAACGATGTCCAAGTCGATATTGCCGAAATCCATGCGGACTTGCCTACCCCGGACGCTGAGAGGCTTACGATGCTGAGCCCAGTTCCCCACGAATCGCCCTTCGCCGTCGTGGAGAAGCCACAGATAATCAGATGCCCTGCTCCTGATGATCGTCCCAGAGATGCAAGCCCGGCGTGCTCTGTGCGAAGCTCGTATAGCAGCACTCTAGTTTCTCGTCGTCGGACAAGTCATCGGCACTCGGAAAGGATGCACGGCCATCATCGTTCGGAAGTGTCAAAAGAGCTCAGCTTCCAAGCCGAGACCGAATTCTCAGCGTTGATGGAGCTCATGACCGGCATTTCTCGGCGCAGTACTTCTTTGCGAGAAGTCTGGAGCAAGATCATCTCGGAGCGGGATTCCTGCTACCTGGAGATGGATCGTATGTGCGAGCGTATTGACGAATACACGGAGATCATCGAACGAAAGGAGCGTGAATCGCACAGCCACCACCATGAGCACGAGCAGAGCAAGGCCGAAGTCGCGAAGCTTAAGATCGAGATCACTGCCGCCCTTGCCAGTGTTTCAGAGTTCAAGCAAAAGCTGTCTGATCGCGATTGTGAGCTGGGCGAAGCACGTCGGGAGATCGCTGAGCAGAAGGATGTGTTCAAGTACATCAAAGAAGAAAAAGAGAAGACCGAAACGACATTGCAAGAGACATCTGCGCTTTTTGTTCTCACTGAGGAACGGTGCAAGCACGCCGAGGATGATGCGAAACGCCATGAGTGTGAACTCCGTGACTTGAAGGAGACATACCATGAGCTCGAGGCGAAGAGCACCGAAATGACATCCAAATATGAATCAATGAAGACGGATTACGCTAGCGTCAAACAGAGCTATACCGTCCTCAAGAAGGAGAAACACGAATGGCTGCATGAGAAGGGAGAGCTCGAAGAACAACTTCGCAAATGCCACCACCGGCACGAAGAATCCAAGCGCAAGCTCAAAGAGACGGTTGAGTACTACGAGAAGAAGGAGAAGGAAGACAAGGAGACTATCGAGAGGGTGGAGCGGGAAGTGCGTGAAACACGAGAAAAGGTCATCAAGCTGAAGAGCGAAAAGAAAGAGCTCGAGGAGAGGTGTAAGGTCTTGACTTGTAATTATGACGAAGAGCACTGCCGATGGGAGGACGCCGAAGAGCGTTGTGGGAAGTGGAAGCTCAAGTGGGAGCACGCGGAGCGGGAGATCACTTCCATCCGAGAAGAGCTTCGCGTCATCGAATCCAAGCAAAGCGAACTCAAGGAGACGATCACGAAGAAGACCGAGGAGCTCAAACGAGTCACCAAGATCAAGGAGCATTTCGAACGCGACTACCACGGCAAGTGCAAAGAGGCGGAGAACAGTCACCGCGAGATCCTTGTACTCAAAGAATCGATCCGGCGCCACGAAACCACGATCAAGGAAAAGAGCGAGGAAGTCCACACGCTCCACGAACGCATTGAGCGTCTGCAGTCGGAATGCGAAAGCCATCAAAGTCGCTGCACGAATCTGGAGGCCGAACTCACCTCGCTGCAAGCTATCATGGTCTCTCTCAAAGCCGAGCTCAGCGCCGCATACACAGATCACGAATGCACCAAGAAGAAGCTGCACGAGTGCGAGACTCAGTACGAATCGATCTGCGAGACATATGAGGAAAGCCAAGGCGGCCATTCCGAGTACGAGTTCCAGCTGACACAGCTGCGCACCATGCTTAGGGAGGCGCGCAGTGAGAAGGAACGAGCGATCAAGGCTCGAGCCGAGGCGGACCACGAGCGAGACGAGGCTGTGAATCGATATGAAGCCAAGTGCAGAGATCTGGAGGAGTTGGAGGAGTTTTATGCATGCCGACAGCGCGAGCACCAGCACAAAGACGGAAGGCGAACTGTCAGAAAGAGCTTTGGGTTCAGGAGTGTGAATAGTATGGGCAGCGTTGTTAAGGCTGAGGACATGTAGAGAGCGCATTCATTGGAATTGCAGTCAGGGGACATTTTATCACTCGCACAGAAGCTATTTCAAATGCAACGTTCGAATTTCATCGTTTCTGAACTCCAGTCTGTGATATGGGTCGGAGTCATGTATCATTGATGTCGAGACAGACCGCTAGGAAGCTGCAGAAACTTCGCAGGTGCGCGTGACTGCGACAAGCTTCCTCTGTTGAAGCAATGTGATCGTACTCTGCCGATCTTGGTAGCATGTGTGGAACAATGAACGTAATCAAGACTTTGTCAAGTTCATTACAGCTGCTATGAGAATATCACACTTTCGTCACAATCATTCCGTAAGTCGTCTGTCATCATCCCCAAATTCCCTGTCCTTAAGCTCTTTTCTCATACCCCTCCACAATTTCTCGCAGCTGCTCCTTGATCTCGCAGAGTCTCTGCAGAGCGTCCGGGAGATATCCCGCCAGCTGCTTTCGGATAGTCGGAGCAACAGGATCACCCGCCTTTTCCGCTAAAACACCTTCCAGCCAACCAGTAATGTCGTCGAATATGCCTTCGACCTCTTCGATCAACGGATCAAGCTGCGCATCGGCGTCTTCCTCGATCGCTTTTTTGAGATCCATCACGACATTCAGAAACGGGGATTGTTTGTTCCTATGCGAAACATGGCTCTCGAGGATTTTCACGACTTCCTTACGATAGCCCCTCCCTATACGACGTCAGCTTGCTCACGAAAATCCCGTGATAGACGAATCCGTACCTATAACTAACTTGCACAGATCGTAGCCATCATCCATGGCTTTGTCAATGTAGCTCTTCTGCAAGTTGCTGCCGGGCGCAGTTGCCTCAGTCTTGCTCGCCCTGGTCTTGTCAGGGAATATAATGGTAGCGGGAGGGTCGGCTACTCACTCGAGCTTGATCGCATATTCTCTCTTGACCTTATTGCAGAGGCGCTCTGCCGCTTTGATTTTGGTCTCGATCAAGGCGCTGAATTCCCCTGTCTTGTCGCCTAGTCGTTTTTCGGCGCCGCGCTTGTTTGCATCAGCAATGACACCTCGAATCTCCCTCAGTAACGCGTTCTCAAGACTGGCGAAAGTATTAGCTTCCTCATTCGTAAAGTCCTCCCAGTTCGTTAGGATAATCTTTGCAAACTCAGCAAAGAAATCTCGATTCCAATTTTGCCGACCTGCTTTCTTTGTCTTGTGACGTCCGGCGTGAGCAATGAAAGTCTTGAGCGTCGAAGGGTGCCAAGTTATCTTATTCTGGGCAAGTAGAGCCGCGTTGGTGGCCAAGGAGTCCATTCGGCGCCTTACCGGACGCTCGAGATTGCGTTCTATAGCTTGGTCGAATGTCGCGAGATATTCGGCGTGTTTGTGATCACTGATTCGGCCTTTGGCATGCTCAATAGTCAAGAGTACCTCGCGATTCTGCTTCACATGCTCAGGTTTGATCACGACGCCGACGCCACGTAGAAATGCCTCAACGTCCGCAATGTATTCTTGCACGGTCGCCATTTCGTCAACGGCGGTTGTCTCAAGGACGTGACGTCTCAGGTCCGGAATCCCAGTGCGAGCCAGTTCTAGAAGGCCTCCTTTGACCGGCTTGGCTCCCTTACATCCCATGTAGTGCTCGTTCGAGACGAAGAAAAGATTCGCATGCAATCCGATTTCGCGCAACATAGTTTCCAACTTGTTATTGTAGTAGGGCTTGAGTAGATCCCAGCCCAGATTCACAATCGACGTATCGGCTTTGTTCTTATCAGATTTCAGCTTGGCCAGCTCCGTCTCGTTGCAGGAAATTTCCTCCCTTGCCATTCGCAATTCTTCTCGTGTGCCCTTTCGTAGAAAACCGTCGTCGTCTAGGACTTGGTCTGTTAGAATTGCCTCCTTGCACTCTGTAGTTTCTTCCTGAAGGCAACGAAGTGTGGATTCGAGCTCCTCGCGTTGCTCCAATCGTGTCTTGTATGTAGCATCCATGACTCCGCGCCTTTGCAGTTCTTCCAAATCATCTGGATCGTCTGCGTTGGCGTCAAGATGTGTGCACACAATCGAGCACGGTTTGAAAGCTGCATACCGGTGTAAAGCATCAGACACGATCCGGTTCGTACAGACACGGCTGGTGTGGCAGACGACCCAAATCTCATCGCAATCCGACACGCGTTGCGTGGAAGCTTTCGCGCGAAGATCGTTCGTGTCTCCTGCGCCTGGCCAGTCTGTAAAGATGGCGTGTTCCAGAATTGGCACGTCGCGTATCCCAATGTGGATCCTACTGACGAGCGCCCAGATGGAGGCCTTTGACGAGGCCTCGTTCGAGGCGGCGTACAATTTGAGCTGCGCCTGCAGCTCTTCCTGTGTATCAGCCTCCGATTGCGAGACTGGAACCTGACCGCCGGGGCCTGCCTTTTTCTTGGTCCCCGGTGCCTCCTTGACGTTTGGCAAGAGATGCGTGCACCATTTCACAAAGTCGTTAATTGTTTTCTCTTCGGGACGATGGGCGGCTGATTTGAGGAAAGCTTCCGCATTTTCTGTATCCTTAAAATCCGGCTGCTCGCAAAAGAGAGACCGAAAGACCTCGAATGCAGATTGTGAAGCCTGTCGTTTCGTGTTTCTGGCATCAAAGGACTCGTCGTCCTCTAGAGCGTCGTCTCGACCCTCACCAACGCCCTCTGTTTTCGCAGCTTTGGCCTGAGCCTTCTTGGCCATGTCATCAAGCTCCAATTGATAGCTTCTGTAGTCCCGGTACAGTGCTCGCAATTTCGCCCGGATCTCGTTGATGGTTAAACAGACGACGCGCACCGCGAAACGGCGTCTCTGTGATGGGAACGGGCCTTCGTAGGACGTCGCTACCCGTGTAACGCTTTCTCCTAGACCAAAAGCCATTGCAAGGCTGGGCATGCCAAGAATGCAATTGATCGTGGAGCTTTTCCCGGCACCGGAATCACCCACTAAATAAACGCGCCTCTTACGCTTTGCAGGAGGATTTGTCGTTGCCGTCGCGCTGCGGAGCAAATGACCAAATACTGTTTCAGTGAGTGCTGTCTGTGGAATGAGCTTCTTCGCATCAAGTCCAACACGTGCAAGCGCTGTTCGAAGACCCTTAATTCGGGGGTCGTATGCAGCGGATCTGATGGAAAGGCCTTCTTCCTCGTCTGAGGCGTATACGAAGCCGGGCCGTTTCTCTTCCATGCGCCGGCGCAGTCTGCGTGCTCGCTTCGATCTGAGCGCAGTGGGATCTGGATCACCTCCCTCTGGTACGAAGAGTGATTCTTCTTGCATTGGCGATGGCGTGGTTGGAAGCTTGAGGCGAATCGTCATGCGAAGCTGGTGGACTGTCAGTGAAAGGAAGTTGTTGTAGCGAAGCAAGTTGTGAGCCAAATGATGTACGACTTTATGAGCGTCAAGGTACATGTGAAGCCAGCCAGCGGACTATTCACTTGCTCGTGAACGTAAGCATGGGTCTGGAAGTGAAACTTTTGCTACATTGAGTGAGAGATGGACAGATCTAAGCAACATCAGTGGAAATTGTCGTCTTTGTCCTGACATACGTGCAGAGCATGGTCAGTTCTCGAACCATCTTACACTGCAAGACTAGTAGGGAGCGCCAGATACAGCCTGGATGAAGCGCGCCTCACAGCTGGGATCAGTGCCCTTCCACGAAATCTGCACATGATCAAAGTCAATCACATGCTCAGACGGCTTCACTGCTAAACACCTCACTTACCACAGATTGCTGACGTGCGCCAGGACAAACGGTCCAACCCGTCCACTCTCCATTTACGGCCAACAGATAGCCATCCTGTAGGCTCAAGTTGCTTCCTTCCTCGGGCGTAGGGTCAAAGGCTAGATCCTCTCCCGGATCCACTTCGGTGCTCTCATAGTCGTACTCGCCGTTTCCATGTGCACCGGAGGCGATTGTGTGCAGAGCATTGTCCACCAAGTTGAAGCGGGGAAGACTGCCGTATCCGGGAGCGATCAGGCGGAGCTGATACAGGTCGGTGGTGTCTCCGTCGGCATCGAACAGTGATGTGGAATTCACATTGGGTAGGAGGGAGGAGTTGGCGGCAGGGTCGTGGGAAGTGGTGGTGACGAGATAGAAGTTGGCGGGGTTTTGGGCTGCCGGGAGAGCAGATGCGAGGGAAGCTGCGAGGGTGAGGAGAAGGATGGATGACTGCATTTCGAGGATGAGATGTGCTTGGAGATGATCAATCCGGGAAGATGGGGAGAAAGGAGGGTGTGGGAGAAGGGTCGAGATGGCGCGAATTATACGTCTGTCGGGGACACGAGCAGACGCAGCTACATCATTGCGAGCCCACATGCCACGCTACTGTGTCCGCGTTCCTGATTGACGTTCCTACCTACTGCCCGCTCTGGATGGACTTTGTCTACTGTGCTTTCTTGCAAGATGGAAGTGGGAGGAATGTGGAAAGGACACGGCGCTGAACTGGCAGAGATGGTGTTGTTGTTGGCCATGCATGACATTGCCTCGAGACGAGCCTCATCACGACCTTGCCTCCACATTGCCACTGCCCCGAGTTCTTCCTCCACCACTCACACTTGTACAAATTGACCTCATGCGCATCGCGACATGAAACTGAACGACTCTCTGGTGCCGCTTCGAGACTTGTCGAGACTCTCGCACAGATGAGCAAACATGGTCTGCGAGCATGTTTTCACAATCGTAGAACCGGCGAACACGCGAAATCGTTGGCGCCTAAACAAGTTATCTTGACTTCTCGACTCAGCAAGAGTCGGCGCCGTGAAGCTGGAAGACTACAAGAGTTCAGTGCCTGCGTCAGGCAAACAGCAAGACAAACAGCGGCGAACGCCCGCGCATGTGCTGCGTGATTCCCTGCAGAAGTCAAGCACAGCACACCCATTGCTGTCGTCACCGACGCCGCGCACATCATTGACACACACATGCACCTTCAGTCCGAGACCACATGACACGCTCCACCCAGCAAGAGCTGCCGCAGCTCGACGAGAATGCCCCCAAATGGGTGAAGAAGATGGTTCAAGACTCCGAGCGGGCATTCCAAGACGCAGAGAACGCCATCTATCTGGTTCGTGACCTCTCTCCCTTCACGAGCTATCCCCTCCTGACTTACCACATTCAGCTTGAAATGGCCTTTGCGCCGCCCGGCAATCCCACTTCCACACAGTTGACCAATGCCCTAGAAGCACATTTCATCATATGGAATCTCCGCACCAAATCCCACGTCTTGGCCACTTCGAAAGAAATAAAGCTGAGCTGGCTCGTCGCCGTTGGGGAGAATCGTGCAATACCATACGCTCCCGAGCTCGAGTCCACCGAAATCAAGGTGACAAAGGTGCGCGAGGGCGTTGTTCCCGTGCCCGAGAGCGACTACCATAGGGAGGACACTGGCTTTGACACGGACTGTGCAATGGGCGCCGAGGCTGCTGCTGATGCAGATCCTGCTTTCCAATCAGACGATATGGATGTGTAGGGACGAGAGCATTGTGTGAGAGAAACGATGCGGTCGATCATCCCCCGAGCGCCAGCAAAGTCATCTCTGGAACGTTTCTAGTGCGCACATTCAAGAGGGCCCCCGGATGAGGCGCGTCTTGATCTGGCAGTATTCGCGAACCGGCGAACTTCCTAGGCTAATATAGAGAGTATGCCAAGCGTTCACATGAATGACGTTGCGGGGTAACCGCTGTGGCTTGCTTTGGCTTTCGGCATCACGAACCTGTGAAGAATCCCCATAGTTCTTCACAGACACCTCACGCCTTTTCAGCAGAGAAATACTTCTCGACAACTCCCGTGTGCTAACCAAGGAGCAGATGAGCAAAGCGCCCACAACAATGTCTCATCAAGACCTCACCCACTCAATGACAGGCACCAAAGGCGAATTCCTTCATCGTGCCTATGCCCTGGATTCCACTTCCGCAGCTCACGACCTGTACTCCGAATGGGCAGCTTCATACGATCGAGACCTCTCGGAAGGCGCATATGCTTCCCCACTGCGGGCAGTGGAAGCATTGCTTCGCCATCTGCCGTCTGCAACAACCCCAGAACAAGCCGAGAAACCAGCCATGACCGTCCTCGACGCTGGCTGCGGCACAGGCATGGTCGCTGAATGCCTCATTCCCTCGACACAACTCACGGGACAAAGTTTTGTCGTTGACGGCGTGGATCTCACGCCGGGCATGCTGGATGTCGCACGGGACAAGGATTTGTATCAGAAGCTTTCCACTGCTGATTTGAATGAGCCTTTGCTTATCGTGGACGGGACGTATGATGTGGTAATGTATGTTGGAACTCTGACCAAGGAACATGTGGGGCCGAAGGTGCTGCGCGAGTTTGTGAGAGTGGTGAGGCCGGGAAGTGGCTTGGTCGTAGCGACTGTGCATGATGAGATCTGGGAGTCGGGAGGGTATAAAGTTGAGGTTGAGAGTTTTGAAAGTAGTGGTGCTGTGAAGATTCTTGGTATTGATGAGTTTGGGATCATAGAAGGTCAGAGCAAAGGTGGGAGAATGGTTGTCTTGCGGAGGGAGTGAAGCATTTGGCCCACAATTGCGCATTGAGCATCTCCATCAATTTTGGGGATTTCTGGAGAGTCTCCCTCTCAAAGCTGGCTTGCTCAACAAAGAAGGTGCCATGCCTGCAATATTGATCGCTGCACTGAGCGGAGGACGAAGCTTCGTATGTTGGAAACTTGACTGCAATCAAAGATCTGTATCACACGCGGCGCCTCTTCCATGCACAACATATATACGCTCGCATATAGTTCCGCCTTCCTCTCAGGGAGGGTTTCCTGTCCCAATTCCGAACGACGGAAAACCACTCGATTCTTCCATGAAGCCACATGTGGCCCAATAAATGCTCCGACGGACCACGCTACTCTCTTTCCCTTGAGACACTTTCGGTCACAGGTCTTCTAACTTAGACACATTGGAAACGCGAATGCGTTCCGGAACGATCCTTTCTCGGTGCTATCAGCTTCACGGCCGTGCGAGATGAATTGCCTCTCGATGACTCCAAGGACCGCGTTGCATTGGAGAAAGCGCCGTGGACGAAGCCAGAGCAAGAAGGACTGCAGAAGAACGCGTTCCGGCACGAGGATTTCTTTAGAGTCCATCCGACTACCACATTGTAATTGCATTGACATGGGAGGAAGGTAGAATTGGAGAAACTGGCAGTACCAATTCACAAGCGCGGATAAGAAACGTGGCAGATCAAGAAGAAGATGCATGGGTTGGCTAGAGCAGAGCCGACAGGTCGAGAGAGTTCGAGAAGAGGTACAACCTCCATGGGAATACCATGTTAGGACCAAAATCTGCCTTTTTTTTCGATCTGGCAGCTAACTAAGATAGCTTTACGAGACCCGCTTCGTTTGACACCTTGGAGCCAGACCAAGAAATCCGAATTCCGTCGTCTGGCTCTACAAGAATCGGATCCCAGGAAACGCAGACGGCTGGGGAAACAGAGCTCCCGTTGCTGAAATTGGAGCCGGAGAGTGTGAGCAACATAAGGCAAGAGTTTGAAAATATGATGTTTTGGTTACTCACGGACCTGCAGTGTGATGAAGTATTGTTTTTAATCATGCTCGAAACGGCAGCGTTGGGGGAGAATGCGAGTCAAGGAGTCGGGTGTTTCCATGGAAGTCCAGACTTAGCGGAATTTTGCGTATGGGGATGTCCGGGAAAGCATCGAGGTGAAATGCATGGCGCTCTAATAGAGATGTGTGAGCAACATGGCAGGTATCCATTTCGCCAGATGATCATGCGAGATACAGAGTACTTTTGATGCGAAAAGCCGCCAGGATTGGACATCAGAGCTGTGCTCGCCAGACGAGATCCCTTCACACTCCATTCTGAACACTGCATAAGCGGAACCACGACAAACTTTGTCGCGTTGGTGTTGGGTGTTGAAATGGCAATGACCACCCTAGCGCTCGCAGTACGTGAGTAACATGCTCCCTCCAACCCCGTTAAGCACCGGATGAGAACTGAAAGCCAACTCATGGCTGATCAATAGACCGGGATATGGGGGAGGTTACGTGGTCTTTGGCAACCGGACTCGTCTGTTTAATCTGCCTGGCCACGAAAGTAATTCCAGCCGCTCTTTCCGCCACAACCTTCAGGAGACAGCATTGGCGACAGACACGTCAAGAAAGTGACAGTCACCAGTGATGCAGCTGTCGTGGCAACGGTAATCACAGAACATCCGTGGAGGCTGCATATCAGGCGGACATGCGGTCGCCTGATTGGGTTGAAACGAGAGACTGGTGCCGAAAGCGGAAGTGATCGTTCTGGATCCCGAAGCATGACTCGGCGTCTGTCGTGGACAAGTGCAGAGACGAGTATCATTGCCGCTATCAGAGTGTGCCTCCGGCGCTTCCTTCTCCAGGAACGATGACCTTACTCAGCATCATTGAACATGCCAGTCACGCCGAATGAGCCACAAGTCAGACGACTCTACGTCCGCCGTTCCCGCGTGCCATTTTGGTCAGTCGCCCTCTGCGAACATGGCACGCAGAATGCTGAAGTTATGGCTCTGTCTGGAACGTGTCGGAACCGAGTGCTTTCGATGCGGCGATAATAGGTCGCACATATTGGAGCTGTGACTGTCGGCCCAAGTTCAGACGGCTTGACTCTAGACGCTCGGGCCACACCATTTCCACGCCCAAAAAGCTGGACTCCTGCAGGGTTGAACCAAGTTTTCGCTCTGCCTTGGCAGTGCCCGTTGCCGTTGGGGCACCTGCAGTGGCTTGGGACAGACCACACTGAGAGTCGCACCTTTTTTAGCACGCCGGCTAGAGCCCCGTGAGAATGCATGGCTGCAAGTCAGAACGTTCTGTTAGAGCTTGGTACCCGAGCAGGAAGCATCGACTCTTGATATCACATTCAGACAAAGTATGTCGCGACGCAAGATTTGATAAAAGTAGTGGTATAAGCAAATCTGGCAGAAGATGCCCAAGTTTGCAACTGTCTGGCGGAGCATAGAGTGGCGTATGCTTCAGATTTGCCTGCTGCAGACAGAACATGAAACGCCCCAAGCGTTTGAGCCGTGGGAACGCACGTGGCTGGTAGATCCAGGGTTGCAGATCCGTGGCGGCACTGCCAACAAATAAGTACCACCTGTACCCTGCGCAAAGGAGCAAGAATTGCAACACAAATGAAATATTCTTTGTTCCCTTCCTCAACTAATTTCACTACGCCACGCAAGCTTGTCTTCCCCAAACACATTCATTTGATTCCTTCCACATCACGTTCAAACATAACGCCGAACATGTCTCTCCTTTACCAACCAGATTCTACGGGCCATTGGCAAGCTACACCAGACGAACTTGATTCCACACACGAAGTTATCAGCGACCTGCTTGGAGTGCGAATGCCTGTCAGGCCCGAATCGATGAGGCGGGATTCTATACGACGACTGTCTGTCAGCAGGCCCATCGCGACAGTCGAGCTGCTGGGACAACCATATCGAATCCCAGATCCCTGCCCCAAGCAGTTTTATCGTGAGCTCACATACCTGAGCGACGAAGAAATCATCGCGAAATACAAACTCGTGCCGTGTGAGCCTGATCTCTGTCGGGCCGCCCGGCGACTTTCCGTGGCCAGCAAAGCTAGTGCCGCCTCCAGCAACGCATCAAGATAGTTGCAACAACCAGCCACCACAGGAAACACCATTGTGCTCCCGCTTCAGGCAGTCGGGCAACCAAAATTGATCCATATCTTCTCTCGGCGCTGGACGCAATAGACGCATAATATTAGACGGCCATTCCAGGTCTATTACACCGGATTTAATACTGAAGACTCGGCCGGGAGCCAGTCGAAACAAGGGGAGTGGACGAAGATTTCGGTCTTCAATTTTTGGGGCGAAGTCGTCACGACGTGGACGACTGTATGTTTTGGGAACGTGGGACGGGATGCGATGTAGGACTATGTCAGGAGGTCAACCTGTATCATTAGATTATGGAACCATGTATTGTAGCAACTATATTCGGCCCAGGATTGGCCTATCTTCTGTCGTCGATCTGAACTTGAGAGGCGACTTGCTGCGCGTTCGTCTGCGGTCCCAGGAGATGCATTCGCCGAGTGCGACCAAGGCGGGGAGATGACGAGCTATGAATAACTCGGAATCTGGATGCAATCGAACCGGCCTTTGAATGCTTAATGTTCGAATCTGACAGATATGCCGAGCAGGAGAGCACAGATTGCGACATAGTCGGTATGTGAACAGCGTTGTGCAGAAAAGGATAGCTCCAGCCGCCTATAATTGACTAGATCGAAGCAGTCCCGGATCTTGATCGATCTAGTCTAGCGTGACTTGCCAAAAGTCTTCGTACTCCACACCCCTCTTCACATGCTGATCGTCCCTCTTCGACCGCCTCTGTCCGCTGTGCTACCCCTACCTACACCTACTGTACATGCCCGTCGCTAATGCGATGATTCGTAGCCCGCTATGGTTCGTTGTTATTCCTAGCGGAAGATGCTCCTTTCCCCTGCTTACTCACAAATTTTAGGAGTCACCTCGGTGGTATTGCCAGTGGCAAGCTCCAACGTCTCCCAAGCAATGCTCAACCCATCTTTGCTGCTACGACGCGTCTAACACCATGCAATACACGTCAAAATGCCACTGCAGCCTCCTATCAGCCTCAACGCGTGGACCAAGATGGCCCGTTTGATCGTCGCGGTGGCTCTGAGAGTGTATGGCAGACTACCGCCAAGCCTGATCACTTCTTGAGTTCTACTGCACTTAGAGTCAGTAATGGCGCGTCAGGCGCATCGTCCGCTGCTGATTTGATCAAGCATCCATTGCCCAAATTTGAAGACGCTGCATCTTCCCCTTCTCGATCATTGCTATACGAAGGTGGCGAGCTCAAAATACACGACGAGATTGAGAACAGGTCGATTCGGATGTAGGTCATCTTGATCGTTGCTGAAAGCTTCGATTCACTAATCTCCGCAGACCAGGTAAATGGCTGAGGTAGGTCTGCCATCTGCATGTTCTTTCGTCATGATTGACAGAGCAGGGACAATTGCGCTTGTTCACAATGCCGCAACACAGACACGGCGCAAAGGCAGATCAACGTGTTGAAGGTGTGATCTTGATTTCCCGGTCTTCTTGTCAATGCTGACCACAACAGGGCTCTTCCAACACCACGATCTCGAATGTTAGTATCGAAGATAATCGACACGGACAAGTGACGGTGACGTGTATGAACTTGGCCTCCATCCTATGTCTCACCGCTGATACCCCAACAGTTTTCGACGGCCATCAAAGTGCGTACAGTGCCACAACCCTACTTAATCGACGAAGCAAAAGTGTCACTAGAAGCAGGACCGGAGTTGTTCCGTGAGTGCGAACCTGACTGACTTCGGCAGAATGCTAAGGTATGCTAGAATAAAGTTGTGGACAGCCGACATTGCTTCAGCACGTCCGGCTGTGCAATACATAGAAGTGCAAAACAACACCGGCATGAAAGAACTGCTTGCAAATATTGTGGGGCTACCCTAGCGAATTGTGCATGCGATGCTAATGCGGACATAGCGCACTTTCGGGTTCTGTGTCGTCGAAGACATGCCCGCAACTCCAGAAGCAACAGAGGCTCTATTGACCTCGATTGGTCCGATCCGCAACACACATTATGGTATGCTTCTCACGCCGTGAGGTATTGACTGTTATCAGAGGATCTTAATATGAAGCAGGCGCTTTTTACGATTTCACATCCGATCTGACGATGAAAGACACAGCCTACACTTCGGAATTTCTAGAACCTCATACCGACAATACGTACTTCACCGAGCCAGCCGGAATCCAGGCGTTGCATATGCTCTCCCACACCCAAGGCTCTGGCGGCGAATCTTCTCTCACAGACGGCTTCAATGCAGCAACAAAACTCTTCGTCGAGGACCGAGAGGCATATCTGACACTTTCCGAAGTAGGTGTCTACGCCCATGCCTCGGGAAATGAGGGGATCAGTATACAGCCTTCGCAAGCGTTCCCCGTACTGAACCATGACCCTGAAGAAGGGTACCTGTCTCAAGTCAGGTGGAACAATGCCGATAGAGCTGGAATCGCAGCAGACTTCGATGTTGTGGAGAAGTGGTATGCGGCTGCAGAAAAGTTCGATCGGCTTTTGAGTGACAAGAACAATCAATACTGGTTCCAGCTCAAACCTGGGCAGACGCTGCTATTCGATAATTGGCGAGTGCTGCACGGCAGGAATGAATTCACCGGCAAAAGGAGGATGTGTGGCGGGTATATCAACCGGGATGATTTCATCTCGAAGTATCGGATGTCAAATATGGGCAAAGTGGATCTGGAGGTGTCGACTGTGTCCGGATGAGTTTCCAGTTTATTTTCACAACAGAGATGTGACCAGACACGATCAGTGCTGTGCCAAGCTGCGTTGGCTCATACATCACATAGTGTTCCTAGACGAGCATAGCGCCAATCGCTGCAATTGTACGCGAGGGTCATGAACGCCACATTCGAGCCAAGACCGAGCCTGGTTGCGCCCTATGAACTACATCCATGATTCCTGCTATGAGATCGGTAATGTCCTGTTGACACAGATGCACAGTGCAAAATGACGAACACCTCGCCAGCATTGAAGGATCACGACCTATGCAGTGCCACCGGATTCCTGCCGCGGGTTTCAGCATCTTCGCGACTTCCCTCATACTACGAGCCTTGGGAGCATTTGAGTGATGGACTTACAGATCTCATCAAGTCCGGCACTGTCCGACAGCGCATTCACCATCTCGAGATCTTGAACACGGCCCGTCTGAGAACAGAAGGAGACTGGCGTCGAGCGTACAGTATACTGTCCTACCTTATCTCGGCGTACATCTGGACTGGAGAACGGCCTGCAAATGTCATACCACAGGCGCTCAGTAGTCCGTATCTGACCGTCTGTGAGCGTGTCGAAATGCCGCCGGTGATCACATATACCGCGCTCATTCTGTGGAATACAAAGGTCATATCCAATGACCAGGATGACTTCAGCCTTGATGATTTGCAAGTCTGTCGTAGCTTCACTGGTACTTCAGACGAAAGCTGGTTTCACATGATTTGCGCTGCCATGGAAGCAAAAGCCGGCCCGGCGATTGAGAAGCTTCTTGTCGCAACAAATGCGGTAGCCTCAAAGGACGTGGAGACAGTCACAGCAGGACTGTATTTCGTAAAGGACACAATCCAAGCCCTCACGATGCTTCTGCAGGAGCTGAATCAACGAGTTGATCCAAACATTTGGTTCAATAAGTTACGTCCATATTTGGCGGGCAGCATCGATAACAAGCTGCCGAAAGGCATCAGCTTTAACAATGGGATGACATACGTCCGATTCGCGGGCGCGAATGCCGGGCAGTCAAGTCTCTTCCAGTTCTTCGATATAGCTCTGGGCATTGATCACGTCAGCGACTTCGCCGCTCGAATGCGAGACTACATGCCCGGGCCACATGCGCGATTCCTAGCAGAGATGGAGAAGTCGGCAAATATCAGAGCGTTCGTGATTGCAAGCGCTGGGGAAAGGGCTCTGCAAACAGGTTACGACGCGTGCCTGAAAGAGTTGGAGATGTTCAGAAGCAAGCATATTCAAATCGTGAGCCGTTATATAGTCGTCCCGGCTCGCGAAGCAGCAAGGAGGTCGTTGGACGGAACAATCCGGTCAGGGCTGGACAGCCATCGGAAAGAGCTCAGAGGCGTTGGCGGCGCCCCATTGATGCCATTCCTGCGCGGGATGAGAGACGAAACCCGATCGGGACAGGTGCTCCCGGAAAACTAGGCTTGACCGTGATGTATAGGTCCGGCGAGAGACGAGCTTCACTGTCGATGAATACGAGCAGCATAGGGAAATTTGGAGGGGGGAATGAAGAGTTGGATGATTGGGAGGAAGAG
>ANSM01003799.1:0-14150 GCA_000347735.1 Cercospora canescens BHU | reverse complement strand
GGGAAGATGCAGGACGGGCATACATAGCACAAAAACGCCTTCTTCGCTGTTCTGTCGACGCTGGTGGCGAGGTTTGCGGAGAAGAGCATGTATTTCCTTCCGTTCATGTGCTGCGGGAAGAAGAAGGCCGACATTATACCTCCGCACGCTTCCTGCTCAAACGCGCTCATTCAGAAGTGCGGCGATGACGCGTGGCAGAGCGCATTCGGAGCGACGCGCGCCGATTGCGTTGCGGCGATTCGGCATCTCTCTAACCACACCGTCAGACAAAGCTACTGCCGGGAAGCATCCATGAGCTGCGGACAGTCAGCACCGTATCGGCACCTCGACAAACACACTGCGACAGCCTGCTCTTGTCAGCCGCCTTCTTCCTTCTCCAAACCACCGGCGAAGCGCCAGTGAGCTGATGAAAGAAATCGCTCGTCTGCGACGACGAGGGTGGCCATCAAAAATTACGCCAGCTGAGCCCCCGAAGGAGATCAGATCCAGTCAGCCACCGCGCTGTGCGATGCAGGGCCTTCTGGATGGCTCTGGTATTCGTGTGCACCAGTTGCCCCAACAAGGTCTGTGATATGTTAGTTGCTAGGCGGGAATGTAAGGGTGGATCGGGGTGGAACTCACAAGTATGAGGAAGAAAGAGGTTTCGAAGGGAGAGCGAACCTTTATGCTGGAGAATCCACTAGCGCGCTTTCCGAATGACTCAGCCCGCCGCCAAGCCGGAATCAGGTGAGCGGCATGTGGCTGAAACTCGGAAATTGCGACTGGTCACTTCAACCTCAACCGACCACTTCAGATTACTCCATCAGATCATTCGGATTCCTTTCATCTTCACCTCAGTCTCCATCTGGTCACCTCAATTCGTACATGTTCACCTCAACTTTCAATGACCACCTGCACTGCAACCTGACCGTCCGTCGAACAAACTTGCCTGCTGCTTCAGGTAAGGACTGTGATGGAGGCGTGATCGTTCACGTAGGATCGTGTCCAAGCCGTCAGCTGTGTGCACAAATGAGCGGCTGGAAATTTTAGGCCCGCTGAGCTACCAAAGGAGATCAAATCCAGCCGTTCGCCATCGTGTGCAAGGTAGGGCCCTCTGAATGAATCCGGGCGTCGTATGCACCTGTGACTCCAATACGTCGAACAGCTCTCCAACTGTTTTGCCAAGCGCATACTTGGACTTCCTTCTCGACAGCCACGTTTCGATCACTCCAATTCACGCTTCAGCTTGGGTGACACCTGAGCAAACCGTCGGCAAGACAAAAACGCGGAAACCACGTCATGTGCCGCGATAGCTCACCCAGGTTCACGAAGCTTTGATACAGCGCCTTGCCGCATCGGAAGGCACTTGTTACTTCCAGCTACGATCGGATTCATCCACTTGCTAGGCGCGCGTCGACGGCTTGCATTGCTTGATCAGCTTCTGAAAAATGGTCGCATTGGGTAAAGTGTAAGCCATTAGCCTATATGTGCCAAGAGCGATAGCCTATGCAATTCGAAAGGCCCGGAATTAGAATTGCCTTGCGATGCGTCAAGATTCTGTAGTGTCCGAGAGCTGAGGTGTCATCGCAGACGCATCACTCCCTCCTATCGAAGGCCCAGCTTACCATAAGAAATCTGGTGGAGACGGGACACGCACGGGGAAAAGTTGTCTTGAGAATTTGAGAGCGTGCCTCTATTTGGTTCTGCCTAGGAAAGCGTAGGCATCGGATTGTACAAGAATGACATTGAATAGAAAAAATGCTGCCGTTTCTGCTCCTAAGTTACATGCACTCGATTCGGTTCCTGATCGTGAACTACATGTCGTTGCTGCTTTGGGCTTGTCGTAGGGCTTGCCGCAGCCGCAGCGTGCAATCACTCAAATTCCTGCGCCGCAGGTTTTGGTTCGATCGTACTGTCTCTCCGCGCTCGGGTATTAGCTTATGCTCGCATCGGGTGGATCTAGTAGTAAGTTTTTGCATAGCCTATTCCTGGGATTGTGCGTATCGCTTGGCAGTAATGACCCGCGGGCCCCATTGAGCGAACCCGAAGACAGTGTGTTTTCCGATGCGTAGCTTCCGAGTAGGACATCAGGAGTTCCTGCGCCAGAAGCACGACGACATATAACTCTGCAAGCAGCCATCCGGGCTATATTGGTAACCGAAACATCCTCGAGACTGTGCACCCATTACGTTCGTCTTTGTATTGCGAACATGGAAGAGCCAAAATTCGATCCTAGGTAAGTGTACCGCGTCTCTGTAATCGAGAAGTGGGCAAGAAATGTTCTAACACCTGTCTCAGCCGCCCCTCGTCCATCCCTACCATCATCTATGCTTATCGGCTAGGAAACTGCCCGGGTAAGAGCATCGTCGGACTTCGTGTCGACTACGCTCCCAACGCTATGACTCCGCCACATCGCCATGGAGGCGCCGCGGTCTCAGCTTACGTCGTCGAAGGAGCGGTTCTGAATAAGATGAACGACGAGCCAATGAGAGTGATCTCGAAGGATGGTGCTTGGTATGAGGCACCGGCATGTCATCATAAGATCAGCAACAATGCTAGCACGACAGAGCCGGCCATGTTCGTCGTCAATATGGTGGTAGAAGCTGAGGCTTACGAACGAGATGGGATGGCAGCGCTGCTACAGATTGATGAGGAGTACAAATAAGATGGTAGAATTTTTGCATGCAAGCAGTTCGATGGCACTACACCTCGTCTTGCTCGGAATTCTCATCTGGACCTCAGGGCAAAGTTTCTCATTTGCAGGACTTTCGTACTCCTTGCGAGACTAGGAGAGCTCGGATGGCGGTCAGACTTCGCCGTTTTGATTCGCGGATTCACGGTAATGACTGGTCGGCTTGATGAAGACAGACGCCCCATGTATCATACGAAACCGATGCAGCAGTACCCCAACCATATCAACACGCCAAATGCAAAGCGGAAATACTATGTCTCGGCGGTCTCATGCCACAAACATCTGGATATTCTTAACATCTTCCAGGAGAATCAGCTTGTCAGAGAGAATTGACAAATTTTGACACATATCATCTGCTGCGACGAATCAGAGTGGATTATTTCTATGCATTCATCAATGCATCGACATCGAAATTTTCAAAACTGCGGAAAGTCGGACTGTTCGATACCAAAGCTCCACTGGCCTGACCATTTGCTTGACCAAAGCCATGAGAAGGATGTAGAAAGCAGCCATCGGAGCGCTGACTTTCGGGCGCAAATATATATCTTGCGACTGTCTGGATCTCTCCAACATTCTCTGAAACACGTGGCCAGACTTCACCTAATGCCTTGAGACAGCCGATAATAAGGCGAGGCTGGTTCCAAGTTTTCAAAATATTGTTTTCGGCCAGATTGCATTTGCATGCGGAAAGCAGGGCCAAAGCCCCCTCACTAACCATGCAAGTCGTGAATGGTGTATGGGCGAAAGGGCGCACAGGCAAAGCGAGCAGACGCACTTGTGCCGCCGCCGCTCTCAAAACTCGGATCGTATGAACGCTGACCGCCTCAGGAGCCGTAGTCGGAGAATCGGGCCGCCTGGCACATCTAGAGATTGCTTCTACATCAACGAACTCGAGTTGGGATAGTGGTCGGTGTAATCCTATTGTGGCACTACATGTCTGCTGTTAGCTAACCGTTCGTTCCATCGGGGCTGAGTAAGACTTTACACGTAAATCACCATGTGAGCTTGAAACATAAGCTCGTCTATTTCCCCCGTGTTTGACATGACGAGCTTGCGATTTTTCGGCAGTAGGAGTAGCCATCCATCAAGAACACAGTCAGTCTCCTCGATTACACGCAGCGAGATTTCGTTGACATCGCCGTCATGTCTTGCTGTTATCACAAGCGCGGCACAGCGAACAGCCCCAATAAGGTCTGCGAATGACGAGAATTGGGCTTCGCAAACGGCAAATTCTCTAGAGTCAAAGTCTTGGAGCGTCTTCGGGCAAGAAATTTCCTTCGGGATATGTCAGCCTTGAAAACGCGGTGTGGAAGGGCAAAGTACACATTCCACTCTCGTACTCACGGAGTTCGCAAGGAAGGTCGGTAGTGATATCCAGATCAGAGAACGCAAGCGTCTTCTTTCCGAGCGTACCAGCATAATAGACGTCTATGGTATATACCATCCACCATGTGCGTCTCCACGACTCGGTCAACATCGGGTCATCAGTGTTGTGCTCTTTCACAAAGTCTCGCCGTGCATGAGTAATGCTCGTGCTGATTCCGTGGCCATATCCATGTGTTGCTTCGACTCCACCGAGAAGGAGCTCCAGAAGAGCACCATAGAATATAGCAAATGGCATTGGACCATTGTCGGGTCATGTTTTAGAGACTGATTCAAAGCATCTCGAACACGATTGTTCATTTCGGCCGGCCATTGCCTGTTGCTATAAACAAAGCGTACAACCGTAAGACGTGAACCAATGGAATCAATCTACGTTGCCAGTATGGTGACTGCCACAACAAATCCAGATGTCTGCGTAGGATGATCATCGGGCGAAATACATGGAATGTGTGGTAATACGTGCCGATAAGAGGGTCCTGCATGACGTTGGTGCTGGGCATGTGAAGAGAGTCTGCAGAGCTGCTGCCTAGACCTTCTGGTATGGGTCGAACAATGAAAATTCCGCTCGAAGCTTCATTTATATCCTGATCGAATTGTCTAGACAGGATCTCCTGAGTCTCGATGATGGCGCGCCCACCGAGGTGCTGATCGAGTGATGAGTTTGAAACAAGATTGCTCGTAACCAGATCTTGAGTCAGGGTATAATCAGTCCATTGATATGAATTCGCTTGGTCGGTACCTGTTTCCACTGTGAAAGAAAACATCAGAGCTGGATTGCCTCTCTGTATCTCTCGAACATCGGCGTGTGCCTGCAGGGCCCCAACGCTAGGAAAATCAGGGAGATTCGTGCCGGTATCTGCGGCCGAGACCGTCAACGCAGTTGAACTGCACGACTCCCGTATATTTGCCCTTGTGGCTCCTCGCCGCGAGATTGGATATTGACAAGGCTGATTTCCCGTTTCCTGGCGCCGAACACACTGAGGTCGGGCACCGTCACACCGGAGATGACGAGCGCGGCAGGCCGTACACGCTAGTGTGGCCCTTAACCTAGGTCTTCTTGAACCAGCAGCAGACTCGGAGGTCTCCATTCGCGTTACAGCATGTAAGGTGGACCCAAAGTGAACGGACAGTGACCCGTGACATTCAATCTGTTCGTCAGAAAGGGTCAAGGTCAGCACGGCACGGTCCGCAACTGAGTCCTCAAACGGACTGCACGAACACAGGAAGGAAACATCATGAAACACGTACTATGCAGCATCCAGCTATGTACACCTTGGCTTTTGTGGTACACGAATTGGCCTCTCCTCGAGGAACTAAATCCGGGAAATACAGGGGGGCTTGGCTTCTCAGAGGTGAGTACCCGGCGCTTCTGTTTCTTTCAAGCTGCGGCAGTGTTGACTATTCGTGTACCGACCGAGCGCATGATGTTCGACGTTCCGTCTACAACGGCACAGCATGTCCATCGCCCCTCGGATCACTTCCCGCGCTCCAAACTCCCTGCTCCTCGACAGGATCCACCGACCACCGAATGATCTGCCCTCTTCCAAACAAACCCCGATCATGCCCATAAACCACTTCCACCTTATGTCCCAGCTTTTTCAAGCCTTCCACAGTTTCCGCCGGAATTCCCTCCTCCAAGTACACAGTTCGGTCCATCACGTCGCCAGCATCGGGCATCCCAGCTCCGATGCATATTCGCGGCGCATCCAGAGCCGCTTGTGGAGTACATCCAAACACGAGCTGGTTGAGCAAGACCTGGACATGTCCTTGCGGCTGCATAAAGCCACCCATGACGCCGTACACACTGTGCAAGCTCTGATCTGCAACATTGGTCACTAGAGCTGGAATGATCGTGTGATAGGGCCTCTTGTTCGGCTCAAGAATGTTCGGATGGTTCTCCGGTTGCAGAGCAAAGTTCGCTGCACGATTTTGCAGCGTGAAGCCGCATCCCTTGGGAATGATGCATGTGCCAAATCCGCCGTAGTTGCTGTTAATGAACGAAATGCCGTTGCCTTCACTATCTGTCACGCAAAAGTAGACCGTGTCAGAGTGGTTGTGCGCAGGTGAGCCGTGATCGAGGACATCGCTGGCTTTTTCTGGACTGAACAGCTTCGCTCTTTCTGCGAGATACTCTGGACTGATCAGCTGTTTCGTGGGTACCTTGGATACCTTCGGGTCTGCTATCCACCAGTTACCATCGGCGAAAGCGATTCGTAGTGCTTCAACCACGGTGTGCACATAAGCTGTTGAGTTGTGGTCTTGCTTTGCAAATTTGGGAATTTTGCCGGATTTCTCCAACTGCTCAATGATACCCAACGCCATGAGCGCCACGATGCCTTGGCCATTTGGAGGGTGCTCCCAGAGTTCAACGCCTTCACTGCTGCGATCATGCATGTGTCGTCCATGTGATTGAGCCACATCTTGCGCCTTAAACTTTAGACTGATTGCCTCCGTGTCTTCTGAGCCGATTTCCGCATGATTTTTCAAATCCTCCAGCGTCAAATGCCCGCCCAAGTCTTGCACAACTTTGACGAGCTGCTCCGCTATGCGTCCTTGGTAGAAACCGGCCTTCTTTTGTTTGCCGACAGTTCGGAAAGTCTCTGCCAGTGTTGGATTCTTCATGATCTCACCAGGCACTGGTGGTCGGCATCCATCTTGTCCACTTGGGTCCCTTTTCAACATTTCACGGAAATTGGGAGAAGCCTTGCGAATTCTTTCTTCGGATTGTTTCCACTGTAGCAGGTCAGAAATTGCAAGTTTGTATACTTCATTTTTCAACAGACTTACCCAAGATGCCATGAGCTCGCTGACAGGAAAGCCTTCTTCCCCTAATTTTGCTGCTGGTTCTAAGATCTCCTCCAGGCTGACCTTTCCGCTGCCGAATTTCTCATATGTATCAACCCACCCAGCAGCAGCACCGGGAACACTGACCGCGTGCACGCTGGTCATCGGGATCTTTCCCTTCTCTCCATCTTTGAGGCCCAAGCTTTTTCTGACATTGGCCAACGTCTGATTCTTCCCTGACCTGCCCGAGCCATTCAGCGAATGCACTTTCTTCGTCTTTGCATCATAGAACAGGCAAAACATATCCCCACCAATGCCCGTACTACCTGGCTCCGTCATGTTCAGGCCGGCTGCCACTGCGACTGCTGCATCGGCGCAGTTGCCGCCTTTCTGAAGAATCTCGATGCCACATTTCGCTGCCAGAGGCTGCGTGCACGCTACAATGCCCTTTGTGCTGTGTACTACTGATCGACGAGAAGCGAAGCTGGCGAAGTCTGGATCCGTGGCCGGGTAGACACTCGATGTTCGGAGGGGCATATTGCTGGTTGTCAGCGTGCTGAAACACGAGTGAGGTTGCGTGGAAGATGAGGGGCAACTATGAGACCAGGATGGGTCGAGAAGCGAACGACATGTTGGTCGACTGATGCTAGATGTCGCTACCAGCCGTAGGCGAGATAGGCCGACGAGCGATCGGGTACTGCGGATAGCATCATGTGCAAATAACAGCATAGGAGAGCCTACTATTACGTAGTTGCATCTTCGCCAGTGCTGTCAATGGCTTTCTCGACAGCTCGCGACACCTGAGCCCCTCATTGTCGTCCGCCGGTGTCGGCGTTCGGGGGAATGCGGCACCGCGGGCGGTCGGTGGTGGTGTTTTGAGCAACATCGGCCTCGTGTTCGACATGCTCCATCTCAAAACATAGCAAAAAGGATGGTCGAGAAGTGTCTCAGCCTGACACGGGATGAAGGTAGGACCTGTTCGACGTGAGCAAGACGGACATACTTCCACGCCATCATCAATGTGAGGCACTCCACACTCGTACTCGTTTAGATCTTCCACAACTGGTGTCAATCTGCTACACGACATCCTGGGGATCTGTCGACTGCGCTCCTCCTTCACCTTGCCAAGATGCGCCATCTGGAATTCTCGAAGAAAGCGACGACCTGATACATGATCGCCTCGCGGAAGCTGGAAAAAGGATGCGCCACGCGCTTCACGGCCCCAATAGCCGCGCCCACGAGTTCTAACTCCATTCCACTCGTACTCTCTGGGCCATGGTAAAGGCCTATCCGCGTTGTCCAGAACCCACAACCAGCATGCATCGAAATGTCGGGCAGAGTCAAACTAGGGCCATAGCGGGATACGAACGACACCACTAGGCGCGCAATCGCTTGCTCTTGTTAGAAAGCGCAGCACTGCCATGTTCTGAAGACTGAGTAGCTCTATCCTGCATGCGCTGGTCTCAGGGCCACATGTGCAAGGCGCGCGCGAGCCTCGTGTGATATACATGACGGTCTTGGCACCCCCATAACACCAACCGCGACTTCGTGCGTCAAGCGGTGTTTGATGTGTCGAGACCACAACGCTCTCGAGTGGCCGTCTATACGATGGAGGCCAGAATACAAGGACTAAATATTTGCTTGAAGTTCTGTCAGCAGTTCAGACACACATCTCATTCGCTTTCATTCGCTTCCATACCTTTCATTCATCTCGCTGGAACGAGCTCAACCATACCCTTTCGAATCACAGGAAAACACTTGACTTTTCGAAGATACAGCTCTCTCTTCGACAATGCACTCGATCACTGCAGCTTTGGCCCTGGTGGTCGCTGCGGTCCCCAGCAGCAGTGCACACTACACTTTCAGCAAGCTGAGCGTCAATGACCAGGACGTCGGCAACGACTGGCAATACATCCGACAGCACACCAAAGGCTACATGCCCACCAAGATCCCCGACATTCTGAATGACGATTTCCGATGCCAGCCAGGCTCGTTCGCCAATGCGGGCAAGACCGAGGTCTACGAAGTGAAGCCAGGAGACCGTGTTCAATTCAAGCAGGCTTTCGGAGGGACTGGAATGAAGCATCCAGGTATTCTAAGCAATTCGCCGTGATACTGGTGGCGCGCAAGGTATCGAGTACTGACTGCGCACAGGCTCTACTCAAGTCAACTTCTCAAAGGCTCCCAACGACGACGTGAAATCCTACCAGGGTGATGGCGACTGGGTGAAGGCCGACATGAGCCTGCTCTGCAGCTCACCTGAGAACGGAGCCATTTTGGACGAAGCATGGTGCTCTTATGGCCAGAACGGCCCGAAGTTTACCATCCCAGATACTCTAGAGGCGGGAGAATATCTTGTTCGTGCGGAGCATATTGCCATGCATGGCGCTCACGACAATGGTGTCGAGTTCTACTTCGCGTGTGGGCAATTCAAGATCACCGGCACGAGTGCCACGGGTATTCCAGGGGATGCGGTCAAGATCCCCGGTGTTTACCAGCCCGAAGATCCTGCCATCCACTTCTCGATCTGGAACAATGCTATCAAGGAATACACACCGACACCAGGAACTGCTGTCATGCCCGACGGCCATGTTACCGGCTCGACAACTGGTAGCACCACCGACACTGTGAGAGTAGGCGGCTCGAGCGGCGTATCTTCGAACTCGACTTCCTCCAACCTCTTGGATAGTGGCGACAATAGCGGTGTCAGCTCTAGCTCAAGCCCAACTGGCAACCAGAATCCAAGCACGAGTGGCTCTCCGACCTTCTCTAATGGAGGCAACACCGACGGCGGCAACGTTGCTTCCAACCAGACGTTAAGCACCACCTTCACGTCAGCAGACAAACCATCCTCAGCAGACACATTGAACCCTCCATCTACTGTCTCACCTCCTGCACAGCAAGGTCAAAGCCAATCATTGGACGGCAGCTGTGATGACCAAATCAAGGGCCAACGAGGTCATGCACAAGGTATCCGGTGGTCTCCATCGGGCCACAGTGGCAGTGTTGCAGCTCGCGCCAACGCCCAAATCCAAGGCACTCAGCCCGACATTTGACATGACGGACACTGCTTCATCGACCAGAAACAACAGCGGTAGCAGAAGATCAAATCAAGAACAATCTTCGCGATTACAGTGATATCGCTTCCTTGGACACCCGAGAGCTGAAAGCACGACGTCGCCTGCCATGTGAAAATGGAAAGTACGAGAGGAGTGTCTCGTCATTCCGTTTTCTCTTCGTCGATCTTGTATATTTACTGTGCATACAAGTATACTCTTGTACATCTCGAAAGTCCTCAGGCGCCTGTATATTTAGCATCGCAACTATTACGCCTGAGATCTTCCCAGTTTGGTGTCTTGTCAGCATGTCCATCGCTTCTACCCACTTTCTTGCGCCACGGACAATCGTTCACAATGCTCAGAGTCAAGACATCTTCACCATATCGCAATGCACAAGACCTCAGTTTTGAGATGTAGATCTTGGTGTAATGAATCAGCGACGTTACTGCGATGTCGGGTCCCATCTCACGCATCGCGATGTGGCCATTCTTGCATTTCAATTTCTGCCAAAGCCGTCGACACCAAGCTCATCAGCTGATGGTTTCTTGAAGGGTGAAAGGACCTCTCGCGGACTCCAAGACAATAGACACCGAGCGTATAAATACCGAACGTGACGTCGGAATTTCCATGCGTGGATTGCCCGACCATAAAAAATTGTGGCGTCGATGACGCTGCAAAGAGTCTACTTCAGCATGCCACAGCACATCACCACTTTTCAAAGGATCGCTGCGCATGAGATGGATGCATAAATTATTAGAATTCCTAAAGCTTAATAAGGTGCACTGCCTCGCTTGCTGCTCAGCATCACCTTCACATTCCGCGGCAATCCGTAATCGGTCATTTCGGGCAAGAGTACGTGTTGTTCATTGTCGCGTCCACCTGCAATTCGAACTGTGGTTGCGCTACCTTCCAAGCTTCGCCATCAACTGCCACTTCCGAGATTCTACCCGCAATGGCCGATTCTCAGCAGCCGAGCCGACAGTCGAAAGCGGCCGAATTTATGCGTGGAGCTGGAACCGTGAATGACCCAGAAAAAAAGCTGTGGGCACCAGCAAGATGGGTCGTGCAACTCGTGCAATATCTTATTGCGCTCATCATGATCAGTGAGCATTAGGCATCGCTACTTGAAACTGAGCGCCAGTCTGACAGATTCACAGCAATCGCCGAAGGGTTCAAGTCAATAGTGAGTGGTGAAGGTCCACGAAAGCGGAGACAGAAGCCTCGGACAGACTAAGCGCTGCGGGCTTGTTGCAACACAACCCTTGGATCGAGCCGGGTAGGCGGGAGTTCTCGGATTTGGTTGGCAGAGGGCAGAATGCAGCATTCACCCGTTCGATTCCAGATCGCATGGCATGAGATTGAGTTGCGTCGTGCGACGTCTGGAGCCGGCGACGCTATGCGACTGCAATCCCTAGCGCAACCCGAGCAACTCCGAAGAACGTTTGCTGTCATCAGAACGCACGAGACACGCTCAGAATGCTCAGAATGTAGTCGAAATGCGGCTGCTCTGGGTCCTGATCCCTCGTTATAGCGTAGGCTACCGTAGGCTTCGTGCGATGTAGCAAATCGGGCAGAAGCTCATTTCAAATGTAGCACATCGCTTCCACAGCCATATATGTCTGACCAGTTAATGCTGGAAGCCGCATTCTCGGAGCCGAATGCCTGGATTAATCTCTCGCTTTCTGTTGGATCGCCATTGATCACAGGTCGAGCGGCCGACTTGGACTTCTCGACCGCACCGTCGCCCCATATGAGAGTAGAGTCACTGTTGAGATATGTACCAATGTGTCTGAATGTAAGGCTGATACGCTGACCGCCGTATGCCTTCTCGGCGTCCGTGAGTTCGCAAGCAGGTCGCCTGTCCCAACTGATTGCGTGCAAGTACTCTGCATTTGTGGAAAGCGACATCATGATCAAACTGTTGTGCGGCATAGGTACACGATAAGTCGTACGCGTGGCCGGGTTCGTACTACCCTTATTCCGTTTCGTTCTGATGCGCCTGAAAGAGAAGTAAGCACATTGCTCGATTCCGATTCGTTAGGGCGGGTCGTGATAGATCGCAGAGAGGGATGTAGACGTCAGGGAAGTACACCTTCTGGGGACCGCTCCAACTTACATCGTCCTTTGTGCGCCGAAAGATGCGTTGATGATAGTACTCTCCGCGACGATATCCAGCGTCTTGTCGGAATGCTCGGAAATAAAATCGTTGCCGTCGCGATAGAGCTGGATCAGTGCGTGATTGAGTGGGTGCCCGGCGAGCTTTTCAGCTTCCCGGCGGATTTTCTCGACGGTGGGGGTCCACGTTTCAACTGGAAGCGTCTGATCAGACGGGTGTCTGTATACTGGCATGCTTCCATCATTATCTATGGAAGCTTGACAGCAGACGAGACGCGGGACCTGCCCGGTCTGATGGAACATGGTCTGCCACTTGATCTCATCTTGAAGCTGATCGAACAGTGTCGTGGCATCCGGCATGAAATCATGTACAATGCGAGAACCCGCACTTTCTTTTGCCTTGTCCTCGCCAAATAGTGGCTGACCAGCGACGGGATCCGTCATGATCTCGTCCAAATCTTGAGACTCGCTGAGGTCGTCTGCAAAATCCTCTGAGTCTTGCACTGCAGTCCAGAGTTCTTGAGCAGGCGCAGTGGGGCGGGCCACTTCGAACGATGCTTTATAGTCCAGCGGAATGATTTCCAGCCAAGGTTGACCGGGAATCCGTCGCGGTGAGTCACGAGCGATCAGTCTAACCTTACTGGCTGACGGGTAGAGCGTGAGTTTGGTCTGTTCGCCTTTCCGTGCCTTGCGGACTCGTTCTTCTGGCGGGTCACTGACCTGCCGGCAGTAAAGCTGAGAGCTTTGAGGTGTTGCATGCTGAGTGGGAGGGAAGCGGGGTCGAGGAGCTGCAGAACGTGAGTATTTCCCCGATCGCGTGGTGTGGCTTTGCTCAGATCTTCGTTCGAGTAGGGTATTGGGAAGACCTACGGTAGCAAAGGAGATGTCGTCGTCGTCATCGTCGCTGTCGTCGCTGTCCACTTCCAGGGTGTCGCCTCGGTGATGGAGCGCTCCGCTGTCTTCGACGTCTGCGCCGTGGGTCGTCAAGCGCGCGAGGAGTGCATTCGCCCTGACAGTATTTGCATCCATGAGGTCGCTGAGTTGTCGCTTGGCCATCTCGTGCCGGTCGAAGCGACGGTAGCCAAGACAATCCTCGACCAGGGTGATTTCGATGCCGTAGCGGGCAGCGTCCATGGCTGTGGCGTAGACAGATAGGTTGGTCATACAACCACAAATGTACACATCGGTGATGAGCTTGGAACGAAGAATCATCAGTAGTGAGGTGCCAGCGAAGGCCGAATAATGTGTTTTGGTGACCTGGAGATCCGTGCCTTCCATCAGTGGTTTGATGGCATCGGCGTATTCGGCTCCGCGACTGCCGCGTATGCAGCATGGCTCTCTCGCGCTCGTTCTAGAGAGGAAGAGTTCTTCATCGTCCTCGCCGACGTCAGGCTCGTCGAACGAGGCGGATGACTTGCGACGGTCAGCGCTAGATACCTCGAACACGCTTGTGGCCATACCTTGTATTGTTTCCCACCTTGTGGCACGTCGTCATCGCAGGGAACTTCCGGCTCCGTACCTAGGGAGTCTCCTGCGACGACAGTATCTCCGGGCGTGTCGCCGCCGTTGACTGGCCTCGTTTCCAGGAACTCCGATCGCACCCAAACAACCTCGCCATGCGGGCGGAAAGCAGGAACGAGGCGTACAATGCGGTCGACGAATTGGGTTTCCTTAACAGGCAGTTTCCCCGATGGCAGGACGAAATCGTTTTGGAGGCCCACGACAATCAGGCCTTTTCTCGTCTGGAGGCTGGGCGTCCGCTGGGAGAGCAAGGCGAACAGTGATGACATGATCCCCTTGGCGGCGCTGGTGTTCCAATCAGCGTCATCTCTCCATCCAAATGGCGGTTCAGCATCATACGCAGCGTGAGACAGGCGGAGCGCTTGCTTGTCGACCGTCGAGACTGACGGTGGGAAGAGGATGGGAGGGGAGTCAAGAAAGGTCGCGCGCAGTCAGCCGGGCGGGCAGCACGAGCAACTACATTTTTGCAGGTCATGCAACGTCGGAGTACCAACAGACTGGATCTCTTATTGCAAGTAGAGAAGCTCGCGTGCAAGGATGGCGAGGTGTAGGTCTAGTCGGCGCGTCGGCCCAAGGCGAAACGGCCATGGGTCGGTGGTGCTGCAGCAGGAGGCCAC
>ANSM01003767.1:0-79323 GCA_000347735.1 Cercospora canescens BHU | reverse complement strand
ATGCGATGTATCGTGCAGGCGGCGCGCAGGAACGGCGAGGGCTTGGCGCCAGTAGCGCGTGTCTGTGGTCGAGTCGGGCAGGGAAGCGAGTGGATTGGAGAGCTTGTTGATCGATACATAAACACCACATCCCGGCGCTTGACGACTGACTGTCCGTCCAACAATCCTCCTGTCGGCGCACCTGGTTGCTGCTGCCATAACCACCACCACTTCGCCCGCCTCTCATATGATAAGAACGGGCCCTCCCATCCCTCGCCGCTCCCTTCTTGCCTCTCTCGCCGCGTGCTGGTCATTCGGCGGCAGTGACTCTACTTGCTCTTGATACATTGCAGCCACGCGGAACGACGCCCGGTGATTGGGACGGGCATGCACATTACAGCATCTTCCTACTAAAGTCCCACGCGTCGTCGGCCTGCCATTGACGCGACCCCGCGACGCGCATAACGCATCACGCATCACGCCATCATGGCCGCCACACAGAACGCCGATCCCGAGACATTGTACACCAAACAAGCCTGCATTGGCGGAGGCAGCTTCGGAAAGGTCTACAAGGGCGTCGACAAGCGCACCGGCCAGTCGGTGGCCATCAAGATTATCGATGTTGAGAATGCCGACGACGAGGTGGACGACATCATTCAAGAGATATCCATTCTGTCGGGCCTCAATTCGCCCTATGTCACCAGGTACTATGGCTCATACCTCAAAGGCTCCGATTTGTGGATCATCATGGAGTTCTGCTCGGGAGGCAGTTGCGGCGACATGTTGAAGCCAGGAGTCTTGCCCGAAGACTACATTTGCATCATCATCCGAGAATTGTTGCTGGGCCTGGAGTACTTGCACAATGACGGGAAGCTGCATCGTGATATCAAGGCTGCGAATATTCTGTTAGGTGCCAATGGACAGGTCAAATTGGCGGATTTTGGCGTCTCGGGACAGTTGACTGCGACGATGACCAAGAAGAACACATTCGTGGGCACGCCGTTTTGGATGGCACCGGAGGTGATCAAGCAGTCAGGCTACGATCACAAGGCCGATATTTGGTCGTTGGGCATTACTGCGCTAGAACTTGCGCTTGGTGAACCGCCCTACAGCGACATCCACCCCATGAAAGTTCTATTTTTGATCCCCAAGAACCCGGCGCCGATCCTCGAGGGAAACTTCAGCAGGGACTTCAAGGACTTCGTCTGGCGTTGTCTGCGGAAAGAGCCTCGAGAAAGACCAAGCGCGCGAGAACTCCTCAAACACCCCTGGATACGAAAAGCGAAGCGCACAGCTTATCTGACAGAGCTTATCGAAAGACACGAGCGGTGGCAGGCTACTCACCGAGATGAAAAGGACAACGAAGAGGACGAGTATGTAGAGAGCTCCCCGTTACGACCAGAGGACGAGGACTTGTGGGATTTTGGAACTGTCCGTCCTGCTGGCAGGCGCGGCAACGCTGGGACGGCATTGCGACCAGTCAACGAATCCGGCATGAACTCGAGACGATCCCATGCGCCCAACTCACCCAGCAGGCGGACCGTATCAAACAAAGAAAACATCGACGGCGACAGTGTAGAACAGCGGGGGCCAGGCAACACCTTGCGAGGTGCAATGCTTCCGCCGCCGTTGCCCAAGACACCATCGCCAACCAAAAAGTCAGCGCTTCCGCCACCATCCCCTGGCCCTGCAACGAGGGTACCTCTACCAGCGTCGCCGACAAGGAAGGCGGTCGCAACAGCACAGCAGACACCTCGGACGCCGCGTCATGAGCCTGCCTCGTCATCCCCGAAGCCGCCAGTCACGCCTGCGACTCCACGGCTCTTGAACGATGACTTCCTGCAGCAGAGCATCGCAAGCGACATGTCCCAATATATGAAGGGCCTGGCCATCAAGGACGAAGACTCGGCCATGCAGCAGGTAACGCCATCAACGCCTCGTACGGACAATTTGGTGCCGTCTGTGCAGCATGCACAACCACGAGTGTCATCCTCCGGAACCAAGGCTGTGAACGAGCTGTATCAAAAGCCCCTGCCGAGCTTTGCCCCACCTGCCGTGACCAAGACGCAAACGAAATCGCGAGATGATCAGAGTGCATCTCGTCGCTCTTCCGTGGATTCAGCGTACCAAACATCGACGGATCAGTCCGCTGGCGACTCACAAGAGCAGCAAATCACCGCCTTGAACTCTGTTGTGATTCCAGCGCTCGAAGCAGCGCTTCACCGACGCTCATATCAACTGTCCCTGCTGCAAAGGAAACACAATGCGTCACAAGCGAGCAGGCCGAACGGTGCCGGCGCCGAGACTACACTATCTGCGGACGACTTGCAGCTCAAACGGCAGACGCACGATCAAATACGAAAGTGTATGAGTAAAGTCGCGCGGCTGTTCAAAGACATTGATCACCTGGATAGCGCATCTCCTGTTGGCATGGGCGACGGTGTGGAGGGGCTATTGGAAGGGTTTTTGGAAGAAGTTTTATGTCGCGTTGAAGCGGAAGATGCTTGAGACCAGTTCAGGCCATCGTGTGTTGTATAGAGGCGTCCTTCCGGTTTGCCTTTTTTGTTTACCTTTTCCTACGCGTGATGAGTTGTATGATTCTGCATGGAAAGGCGGGTAGATTTCTGTTTCGATGAGACGAAGGAAGGAATAATATTTCTGTTTGCGTCGCGACGTGTCGGTGTCAGTTGTCGGTGAAATGTCGCCTTTGTCTACCTTAGTCTTCCGATACGCGCTTCCAACGGAGAGCAGACTATAAACTGAGCCGTGAATATGGACTCCACATTTCAAAGCTGTATTCTGCGTCTTTTTTTAATCTATAAACACCTGTATATTTGTGTCTCTGGTTTCTGCAGCATATCTCAGCGCATCGGCATCCTGCCAGGTATAGAAAAGCCACGCAGAGACGACAGAGAATTGAGATTGCGACAGGTGTATACCGCCGAGTTTCCGTTTTGCCGTCCGTATGTTAACGCGACTCCGTAGCTCGCGCTATCCATTCCCGGTCTTGGCTGCCATTGGCCTCCATGCGTTCGACTGTCAGCACTTGGCATGTCTAGCGTAAGTCCACCTAGCAAAGCGTGTCCCAAATTGTTTCACATCGGCATTGATGAGAGTCGGATTCTGCCTCTCACCGCTTGCTACGCAGCTCTTGCTGCCTCTTGAATTTCATACTGCCACGCTTCGACACATCACCTTGATATTGAGATTACCTCAAAACGACGACATAATGAAGCTCCTCTCCATCACACTAATGACGCTGTGCGCAGCAGTTCCAGCATTCGCGGAAAAATACGTAAGGCTTCCTCTCCTCTCTCGTGTTCTCTTCCATCGCTTTCGAATTTACTTCCGTCTTTGTCGAACTCGATTTCTGGCCAGTGGCAAAAAACCTCAACAGTGGCTCTGTTATTTCCGCGATGGCGCGCCTGCGCCGAATGGATATTGATCTGATAGTGGTTCGCCTGTGGACAATAGTGACGGGTATGCGTGTACGAAGGTAAGAATTTGTGGACTGTTGAGGGGAGCGAAGTGGAGTGAAGTTGTGGGGATGTTGGTGCTGATGGTGCGGGTAGGACCATGCTTGTAAGGTTGAAGGGAATGGATGTTGGCCGAGGGTGTGGCAGGATCCAAATGACGGCGCGTGGTATGCGCATTGTAGTTGAGATGGGATTGAGAAGTTGAGGGAGCCGTGTTTCTGGCTGGCGTGGAGCGAACAAATTTCCTTCAAACCATGGTTGTAGGTAAATTAGCTCTCCACGTGTCAAACGTCGGCCTTCCCCAAGCACACTCTCCACCTTGTGTCTTACAAGCCGTGTTGGCATGAAATCATCACGTGCTGGCATTGTCGTCATTGGAATCCAAGCAGATGGGATTTGCTCTGTGACCAGAGCTTGGTGGCTTCTCGAAGGGCTCGCGGCCGCGTTCGTTTTCCGAGGGTTTCTTGTCAAGCTTCGTTTTGTTCTGAGACCCACACAAGTACGATGTCAATTGGGTCCTCCCCCGCGTTCCGTTTGTTGTTAATCTTGCGGAAGGCATGTCGCTCCAGTCCGACAGATGTGCCGTCCGAGTAGCGTCGAAACAAGCGCTTCGGCATACTGAGGCTGATTGTCGGCGAGATTGCTGGCACAAAATACTGTGACGTCCATGGCGTGTATTGCCTTGATACGTCTTCTGGCATGTCGTCTGCGACAATGTCCTCTGTGTTCTTTAGTGCTGTCTTGCACCTCTCGCGCAACTGAACATCTGGTCCTAGGTTCACTACTCATGATGTGTCAATCTAGGAGCTCAAGTCGGCCAGACCGAGTCATGAACGCACCTGTAACGACTGGGGCGTCGGTATCCCGCTTTGGTGCCATCTTGCGCGCCGAGGTGGCGGCTGGTCACGGTGGTGTGGACCGAAGCGGACCGACAGACGAGGTCTACGACAGAAGAAGATGCAGACAGTGGAGGAGTGTGGAGCGACAACGAGTTTCGGTATGAAAGCGGCAGCAGAGGCCGGCCCTTCGAGGGGGAAGTCGAATCGTGTGCGAAGGGGCTTCGGATTGACGCGTGGGAAGGTGCTTCCGACTGCGGAACTGCCATTCAAGGCGTCCGCGGATTGATTTGTATGTGTCGACGGTGGTCGCATACCTTGTCATGGGAGCAGAGCCGAATGTGGTGTGGAATAGGCGATGTGGCGAATCGCTTGAACAAACGAGAGTTGATGTGAGAGCGTGTTTCGTGTCATTGCGACGCCAAGGTCTGGAGCGGGCCGGATCCGCTGATGACGTCCAATCACCTTTTCGGAATCATCCTTGTCTCCACTGTTGTGCTCACTTCGATGACAACTTCGAGGCTGCCGTCTGTTTACGACTACACCATTTGCATCCACGGCGGCGTTTCTGGGAGTTTCCACCAGCTCTGGATTCCCAATAATTAGAGTCCTTAACTTGACGACTGGGATCTCGCTTGTGCTCGGAGTCTGGACATCGCGACCTTCCACACCCTTCACAGCAGCCCCATACGCACCACCATGATAGCAGCCAAGATCAGCAGATAGATCCGACCCGCCTTCACCATGGCTTCTACAGATGAGCAGCGCGAGTTGTCGCTTGTTGGCAAGGTCGAACTGAAGATTGCGCTCACAGACACCGATGTCAAGCTCGAGACCATTCTGAAGACTTACCTGGCACCACTGCTACTCAAACTTGCTTCGCCGCACGAAAGTGTCAGGAAGAAGGTTATTACCATTTGCCAGCATGTCAATACTCGAATACAGCCGGAGTCGATTCAACTCCCAGTTGCGGCACTTGTCAAGCAGTTCAAAGAGCAGGAAAGCTCGGTCATCCGCCACTTTGACCTCCTCTACATCCAGCAGGGCGTTGTCAGACTGTCAAACGCTGACAAAGTAGACTTACTTCCTGTTGTGGTGAGCGGAATATCAAAGACTGGACAGCATGGCTCTCAAATCTTTTATCTTCTTTTGCGGCTTTTGCCATCGATGGTGATACCCGCTCGAGGTAGCAAGGAAGATCTTGAACTGCGGTCAAATCTATCGGTCTCTGATGAAGATGCTGCGTATTTGGCTACAAATCTGGGCAAGCTGCTCCTCTTCACGCCACAAAAGACTGCAGGAAACAGCGCTGCGGCATGTCCCGGTTTGACTACGGAGGACTACGCGTTCTTGAGTGTAAACGGAAAGGACGAATGGAGCCCATCTGCTGGTGGACTGAACCTGCTTCAGACCAAGACTCTTGCATCCAAACTGCTTGCTAGTGGCTTGTTCAACGATAGCGATCGTTTCCTGCCAGCATTGTTCGCCTCCGCCGACCCAGCTTCATCAATTAGTGATGTGGGAGACGATATACTAAAGCGAGCGCTCCCCGCTACAGATCTTGAGGACGAGTCTCTCATCAACACGCTTTACGATTTGTATTTTGGCAAAGGTACTGCGCCGAGAGTACGGGCTCCTTTGAGAATCAAAATCCTCAATCTTTTCGCCAAGTCCACCAAAAGCACGACGTTTGACAGCCGGATAATTAAATTAGTCCATGATGGCCTATCGACGACCTCAGATGGTGAGGATATCGTCATGTCGAATGGACCTGTACAAAACACAAACATCAGCCGGGAAACACTCAAACTCAGAGCAGCAATCTTTTCGTACGTTACCTTCGTGGCAAGATTCGGTGACAAGTCAACATTGGAAACGATCGCAATACCCGTTGTGACTAAATTGCGCGATTTTGTCGAGAACCAGGGCTGGCCCAGAATCGGACCAAGCGAAGACTTGACATCACGAGCGTATGCGTACGAGGTCATTGGGCTTCTAGCGAAAGCTGGGCCCAGGAGCCTGCTCATTGAAGATGATCGCACTTCCCTCGATCTGTTGCGATGGCTCTTCAACTCGTTAGCTCGTGATTCGTCTGGAAATTCAATCATCGTCAGTATAGAGGAGTCCCTTTCAACAATCCTCGGAGGCATGAACCGTTTCACTTTGCGAAGAGATGAGCAACAAGCTCTCGAAGAGCTGCTGATTGACCAAATGGACCAGTCTGCAGATCTTGAGGCTACTTCTCGTCTCCGCAGCACTCGGTATGTGTCGGTGAGATATGCCAATCGATGTCTGCCATATTCTTCAGTCAAAGGGCGTTGGATTGATGTGCTCGCCATAGGCGCGACATCCGATCGGCCGGAAGTTCGTGAGGAAGGTGAACGTGGTCTCAGTCCTTACTGGCATCGCATGCTGAACGGCAACAGCGATGGAAAGGAATCGGCAGAGACTACCTTCCCGAACTTCAATGCAGTTGTCGAAGAATTCTTCATCGTGCAGACCAAGATTACCAGCAAGGTAGTGAATGTCATCGCACGAAGAGCGAGAGAGGTGTATGAGTCTTCTTATGCCGGAATGGCAGCGTTCGCCCGACGTATGCTCGTCCAGGAAGCTTTGGGCGAGGCTAAGATACCATTGAATCTTGACAGCGAATGGGAGCGCCGATTGGATGCCATGGCGGAGTCAGATTTGCCGGCAAGACATGCAATCAAGACCAAAATCTCGGCATCGACCGTGGATGATGCATCCACGATGGATATTTTGCTTTCGGCGCTTTTCGAGTGCACTGCTCTGAAATCTTACACTGGAGACCACGGGCACCTCGTCGAACTGCTCTCACTCAGCCCTGAAACGTTGATCAAGAAGCACGTCGGCCGTATTACAGAGCTGGAGCAAGTGTTGAAGTCGAATAATCACGCGCGTCGCATAGCCGCCGCTCATGCTTTTGGTATTTTGGCATCACACCAAAGCTCTGATCCCTCTGCGATCATGGAAGATCTGCTAGATATTGCAAATTCCTGGCAAACAGCAGTCGGTACGAGCTTGAGCGCCACGCATGGTGCTCTCGTCAGTCTTGGCTATTACTACAGTAGGGCGTCCTGTCGTGGTCGAGCGATAGTCGACTTGCCAAAGTTCGACCGATACCTGACTACACTTTTTAGCATCTTTGAGAATGCTAGGGATGGCTTGCTGCAAGAGGCTACGTTCGTGACGATTGGGCAGCTGTGCATGTTCAGCTGCCTTACGCCTGGTCTGATTGGCGAGTACTCCTCTGTTAGCAAAGTGTCGGACAAGCTGTACTCAAAAGCGAAAGATGGCAATGAGCCGGCTGTACTCTGTCTGGGTCAGCTGTCAATGATTGTGCCGGAAGACAGCGATGACCTAGGGAAAATCCAAGACAGTCTGCACAAACTTCACGAGGTCCGACAATCGGAGATGCACTTCACTGTTGGCGAAGCACTGACTTATGTGGCAAGCGGATGGAGCTCTACTGCTCTTGCCACTAAGTTTGACGTTGATGTTGTTCCAATGCCCCAGCTGGGTCAGACAAGACAGCACACGCTCGGGGAGCTGGTCGATAAAGTACTTGGAGATTGCGCCAATACTAAACCAGCTCTGAAAAAGGCTGCCGTCATGTGGCTGCTATGTTTGGTGCAATTCTGTGGTGAGCAACTACAAAATCGCCTCTCGGAATGCCAGACTGCGTTCAGAAGATGTCTTGCCGATCGAGATGAGCTGGTGCAGGAAACGGCATCACGAGGACTGGGGTTGGTGTACGAGAAGGGAGACCGAAATGTCAAAGACGATCTCGTGCGCGAGCTAGTTTCTTCTTTCTCGTCGGACAAACAGCAACTCGCAGGCAATGTTGCCGCTGATACTCAACTTTTCGAACCCGGGCAGCTGCCCACAGGGGACGGGTCCGTCTCTACCTACAAAGACATCATGAGTCTTGCATCCGAAGTGGGCGACTCAAGCTTGGTGTACAAGTTCATGTCCATGGCATCTTCCAACGCCATCTGGTCGAGCAGAGCTGCCTTTGGAAGATTTGGCCTCAGCCGCGTCCTTTCTGACTCCAGTGTCGATGGCTACCTGGCCAACAACCCGAAGCTGTATCCAAAACTCTTCCGGTATCGTTTTGATCCCAACAGCGGCGTGCAGCGCTCCATGAACGAAATCTGGACAGCGCTTGTGCCTGATTCCGCAGCGACCATTAACAAACATTTCGATGCTATTATGGAAGATCTCTTGGTCAGCATACTAGGCAAGGAATGGCGTGTGCGTCAGGCATGCTGTGCTGCTGTTGCAGATCTCGTGCAAGGAAGGCCGCTAGAGCAGTACGAGAAATACCTTGAGCGCATTTGGACACAGTGCTTCAAGGTGCTGGACGACATCAAAGAGTCGGTTCGCGCGTCAGCTGCTTCGCTGGCAAGGACGTTGACCGGAGTGCTCACAAGAGCTCTAGAGGCCGATCATAGCTCTACTAAAAACGCATCAGCCATGCTGAAGCACGTCTTGCCTTTTTTGTTGTCGCCCTGTGGCATGGAGTCGAGCGCGAAGGAGACGCAGATGTTCTCCGTGCACACCCTACTGGAAATCATCAAAAAGGCGAATGGAGCGACGCTTCGCCCGTTCATACCCGAACTGGTCGAGAGATTGATCGGCCTATTGAGCTCTCTTGAGCCTGAAGCAGTGAATTATGTGCACATGAATGCTTCAAAATACAATCTCACTGAGCAGAAAATCGATGACATGCGCCTTTCCAGCGTGTGCAGCAGTCCTCTGATGGAAGCCATTGAGCGTTGCCTGGATCTGCTGGATGAGGAGACGATGCCCAAACTTCAGCCAAGGCTTGAGAGTGCCATGAAGAGTGCCGTTGGGCTGCCGTCGAAAGTCGGTTCAAGCAGGGTGCTCGTATCGCTGGCGACTCGGCGCATGCTGCTTTTCCGACCCTATGCGGATGACACGTTGAAGCTATTGGAGCGTCTGATAATTGATCGCAACGACACCGTGTCAAGCTCGTATGCGGCTGCCGCAGGGTATGTGGCCCGTGGAGCTTCCGACAAGCAAATCCTTCGCTACATTAGTTTTGCGAGCAAGTTGTACTTTGACTCGGAAGGTGACCGTGCTTCGACAACGCCACGGCGCAGCATCGCGTCTGGAGAATTGATGCTCGGCTTTGCGAAGAATGCTAGCGACAAGTTCAGCGCCTTCGCCACGTCGGCTTTACCATTCGTCTTTGTCGGCAAGCACGATTCCCATGAGCGAGTCCAAGCGCCTTTCGTCGAGACCTGGGAAGAGGCTGCTGGTGGATCACGAGCGGCGCAGCTATACCTCAAAGAGATATTGGACCTGTGCATGGCACATTTAGACTCGCCACAATGGCACTTGAAGCATACGGCTGCTCGCGCGGTAGCTGAAGCTACCAGGACTGCATGCGCCGGCGAGTCGCAGCTATCGACAGCCACTGGTGTTGCGCTGTGGCCAGCTATCGAGAAGGCGCTTTCGGGCAAGACTTGGGATGGCAAAGAAGATGTTCTCTCTGCTTTTGTCAGGTTTGTGGAGTCGGCGCAGGGGCTGTACTCGGAAAATGAAGCAGTGCGAAGCGCCATTGTGAAGGTAAGTTGAAAGTAACATGACGATCAAGAGATCATTCGCTGACGGGACGGTATCTCAGATTGCCATCAGAGAAGCCAAACGTCAAAATGTGGGATATCGCCAGCATTCAATAGGCGCACTCGCAAAGGTCGCACTTGCGCGGACCGACGTGGACCTGAGTGACGCAGTTTTGGAAGTTGCTGCTCCTTTGTTAAGCGAGACACCAGACGAAGATGCCATGGAGATCGATGGGGCGGAGAGCGGCCGCAAGGCGGATGGAATGTATGTGCTCCTTCCAACCCGCATGTTTCCCCCAGCTGACGTTCATCCAGGCGGGACAATACCACGGCGGGTGCTATCGAAGCCATCTTCGCCTCCATCAATGCTCGTGTATCGTCGGGTACAGCATTGGAGCACAAGGTGTCGCGTGGCCTCCACGAAGTGGCTGCTGCGAAGACGGCCACGAGTGCGCGCACCTTGCGCAGCACCTTCGAAAGCGTCCAAGGCATGTTTGAGCGGGTCCGGAGAGAAGAGCGAAAGTTTGAGTTGGATGCCACAACCATCACGGACCTCAAGACATTGCTATTCGGTCCTTCGATATCGATCCAGGCGGTACGCTTGGCGAGGGCGCATGCGGTGCTGGCTGCTGTGACCACATGTCCAGCGGTTTTGGCCGGGTTGGGGGAGGACATCCGTGCGACGATGGCTGAGGAGCCTTCGATGGAAGTTCGACAGGTTCTAGAATCTGCACTAAAGGGCGGCGAGGCGTCGTGAGGCGCTGTCTGTACGACCGCTCGCATGGCCAGCACGTGGGAAGGCGGTCCCGGAGGTAGACTTCAGCCTCTTTGCGGCCTTTCATAGACTCGAAGCAGCTAGCTCTCTACTGTGACGCCCGTTCGCTCGTGCTCCTTGGCTGTTCTTTTATCTGCTGCTGCTGGCCGGCGGGGACACCCGGGGCGAGGTTACTGGCAACACAGTCCTATGTGCTCAACTTGCGATAAGGGGACAGGGTGGGAGGTGAAGGTGCAGGAATTCGAGCCCGCAAGCCACAGGGCGCAGGAATTCGCTCGTTTGGGTCTGGACCGCAACGTCCTTTTCGCCACAACACCTCGATACCACCAGAGCGGGCTGTCCAATGGGGAGCACGGCTTCCACCAGTACGGTAATCCAATGTGTCGTGCGCCCGGCCTGCATGACTCTCGTGACGCCATCGCATGCTGACGAGAGACCACTACACCCCGGCGGACAGCGCCACTTGGGCCATGATGAATGAAAGCTGGAAGAGGATTGATTGCTTCCCTCGCCAGCCTGCTTGTGCAGCGTCGGCATCAATGTGTCGGAATCGACGGGTACGCTCCTATTGGGGACTGCATGCCCCGGCTGCATGACCTCGGACAATAACCGGCAAGACGGCTCCAGTCTCGCTGCTGCTGCTGCTCTACACGGAGCCCCGACCGGATGCGGAGAATTTTGCATCCTCCGCCTCTCTATGTTGCCTATGGTGCAACGTCACCTATGGCTGGTCGCACGAATGCTGGAATATCCACGGCGCGCTGGTGGCTATGCGAGCACGGGACAAAGCTCAGATGAAGCCCTAGTTAGTTCCTGTAACCCCCACTCGCTGCCACCGGCTTCACCCATCGGGCTTGCAGGCTCTTGGCGCCAGTACAAGTGCTGCATGCTGGTGCTGGTGCTGGCCATGGCTTGCAACTTCGCTTATGATCGATGGGCCTTGACCACGATGATGAGGTCGGCTTCATATCAATTCTCAAAGCAAGCTTCCGGCGGCACTGCGCTAGGCTCTGAAGAAGCAGTAGCTTACCATATCTCGCTGCGCCTTTCACATCCCGAGACTGTGCTGGGCACTGGAACCTGGTACCGCCCCAGTGGCATAATGTGGCAGCACGTGGAAGCCACTACCATCAGCCCACATCCTTAGGTCGTTGACTATCCACCCTGAGGCTGATACTCGCATCGCGCGTCCGGGCACTCCTTCGCCCTCGAGCACATCGCAATCGTCTGACAAGTCGATGGACGGAGGTCATTCGGGCGCGATCCGAGCCCACCTTTCCGCCCTTCCTGAACGTGGCTGCAGTTCTCTCCGTCCACAATCGCGCTGCCCAAACGGTGGACATAGTCCCATTACTACCATTCGAGGCTTTTTGACGCCGGTCGCATCACTCGCCGCAGCCATGCTACTCAATTTGAGTTCGTATATATGAGCGTTGCGCTCGCAGCACTCAACCATCACCAGTTGTAGGCTCTGAAGTGGTGGTATGCATCGTGAGAACGGATTCTGAAGTTGTTGCGTGCTCACCCAACTGACTTCTACGGGCAGTGACAGTGATCAAGCAATCGCCCGACGTCACATCGGCTACATTGACCACATCTCGGAGTGATCCTTTTCAGTCAGCCGCCATTGCGCTGGCAAGCTAGCAGAACCATGCAACACGGCCGACAGCAACGATCTCAATTACCACCGCTGGCTCCCAGTGACCCTCTGTCCTCTTCGAAAAACAACCGAATTCCAGGCCCTGCCACTTCGAAAGCACGTACTGCTCGCCTGTCTCATCGATCTCGAGCTGGTTGCTGGACTTGTCGGAGTCGCAAAGTGAAATGCGACGAAGCTCGTAAGTGACCTTCTCTTAAAGCAAATTCACACACAGACGAAGATCTGTGAAAGCCTTGCTACGAAGTGTGCGAGCATGATTGGCCGGACGTTTTCGATGCTCTCTCCTAACTACCAGTCTGTGTCTAGATCCGCGATGTGGACAATGTACACGACTGAATCGCACATGCGACTGGAACTTCAGATGGAACTTCACCGATGCTACGACCAACACTCAAACTAGATTCAGCAATATAAAGACGAAGGGCAATGCCGTGTGGGATCCCGCTGTGCCTGCCCCAACGTCTACCCCTGCATATTACCTGCGAGACGATCTTCCTGCTTTCTCTGAGCTCACGTCCGAGGAAGACCGCGAACGGAAAGCTGAGGCGCACAAACCGGGTACTTTCGGTGTCATCGTCACTCCGGAGAGCTTTCACGACTTGCCAGAGTATGCAACGTCCGCATCACAGCAATCGGGTAATCGCCGAAGAACAAGTACCCACTCATGCCGGGTGGGGCGATATAGCCCGCGACCTGCGATGAGGCGCGCTACGACCATGCCTCCAGACCCGAATATGATCATTCTGGATCGATTTGAGGATGTAGCGCCAGAAGTTCTTCTGCCAGCGCGAAGCTCGCGCGACGATTTCCCTGAAGCCATTCAAGGGCTTTCAATCACGAGTCCGCCATACACTCCAAGTACGACTTCAACAGCAGCAACGGCAAGCGTTAGAGAAGAAGAGGAGCTCGTTAGTCACTTTCGGCAATACATTGTCCCAAGGCTCATCCATCCACAATCCGAACATCTGCCCGGCGTGATGTCGCAAGGATCAACGAATGACGTTCTTGAGCGCGAGGCTGCCAAGTTCCCACCTCTCCGACATGCTTTGTGCGCCATTAGTGCGTTGAATTTGGCATATAGTGGACATTCTTCGTTGGAAGAGGCCATGCAGAATTATCACCAGGCGCTAGCGGCTTCTTCTGCCTCGACCATGACGAACGATCTCTTGTCAGACGGGGTCTTCTTCAGACACTATCTGCTTTTCATTTACGACATATGTGTGCCAATGCATTCCGATGACCTGGGATCCGACATGTGGGCGAAACACCTGACTCAACTTCAACGGATCGCGGTTCAGAGGCACCACCATCATCGAGGGCAGGAGCTGCATGCGTACACGATATGGAATATTTGCGAGCTTGACGTGTATGCCTGCTTGATGGGCAGTGGAACGTGCGAATTTCTGCGCACAATCATTCAAAACCATATGCTTCCGCCGATCAGCCAACAAGTGCCGTCCTTCGCTACGGGACAAACTCCAGAACTTGATCTCCACGAGGGACAGCTGTTCTCAGCCATCGTTCGACTGAACGAAGGTGTTCTACTTCGCGCCGCGATCATCGGACAAACGGCCCAAAATTGTCGAGCAGGAATAGCTAATGACCAAGAAGCCAACTTGATGTCTCCCGGGCGTCTCGCACACTGGACCGCCATCACCGTCCAAGCTCAAAACGACCTTTTAGCCTTTTGGCAACACGCGATGCCTCCACAGCTCGCCTCCGAATCTGCACAGCCCCGGACACCCGGAGCGCTACCGGACCGTGCCAAAACCGTCTTCGAAAGCGCCCTTCTCCTGTATCATGCCATGATCATCTATTCTCGCACCAGCATGTTCCGCGGTCAACGCCAGCTGCCCACTGCAACGCAACTGGACGTCCCATCCGACACTGAACGCCGCATCCATGCCATCCTTACACTAGCTGGCCAGCAAATCGAAAACCGGCAAGTCGAAAGAAGGAACACTGTCTTTGCAGTCTTTATCGCGGGAGTTGCGAGTCATGTTGACGCGTCTAAGATTCGTGCAATGGAACTGATACAGCGGTTTGAAGGATATGGAATTGGTCAAAACACCGCTAGAACGAGACAATTGCTTGTGGAGGTCAGAGAGGAGCAGAGAAAGGTTGTTGCTGCGGGAGGGAGAATGGAGGATGTGGAGTGGCTGGGCGTTGCCAGGGAGAGGGGGTTGGGGGTTGCGAATTGTGGACTTTGAGAGCATGCTGTGCCGACTGTAGTAGAAGATGTATGTATATGTATGAGGAAATGATTGTTGAGAGATCTTGCGCAAATTTGATGTATTGGTCGGACGTTCTTCCAGCTATCGGAGAAAGCTGCGCGTGATTGGCGGTGTGCTCTCTCCAGATGGAAAATGCTGACGCGCGACTGCGACTCGTTGTCTGAGGTATGAGTTTCCAGCTCTTTTCTCTACAAGACGTAAGCAAAGAGATCCAGCTCCAGCGCTTTTGAGTAGTTTTGAAAAGACCCTGTGGTGAGCCTCATCTTTGTGACTAGGATGACGGGCTGCTATTCCGTCCATATCTCGCAGGCATCTTCGCGGCTAAGAAGGCACACTAATTCGAGGCCTCTGACTTGACAATTCAAGCTCTTTCCGCGCAGAAAGCGAGCCTGACAGGCTTTGAACACCTGAGAAACTTGGAAGAATAGACGACTTTGAACCTCTTGAGGCCTCTCGCTGAAACACAATCTTCGATCGGGCGTCTTGCAATGTGTGATCTTGCTTCTGAATATTGTACTTCTATTTTTTTTTGGGAACAAGGCCCAGCCTTTTTCGATACAAGCCAACAATCTATCTGCCGGGCTCAAGAGACTCTTCCGACGTGTCGGCGAAGTGATCGCGACCTACCACGGCTCTACCCCCACGTCGCTAAACATATGGCCATGAATCTCCTTCTTGGGAGCTATCAACCAACGCCTTGACAAGCATCGCCGCGCCATCTCTCGGGTCCTTCTTCCCGGCGTGGCCATTCAAATTCGTAGCGCAGAATCCTGGGGCCGGACCACTCACAACGAAGCCGTCTGCCTCCAAAGTCTTTGCATAATACAACATTACCATGTTCAGAGCTGTCTTGGTCGTCCGATAGATTGGGAACTTTTCCACCGGCTGGGAGCCATCAGCCGCTTTGGACAGAGAACTCAAGCCCGTGGACGTGAAAGCAATGCGCTTGCCGGAACCTCGCTGGAGAAGAGGGAGGAAGGCCTCTGTGACGGCTGCAGCGCCGTATACGTTCGTGTTGAATTGTTCGTGGTAGACTTCTCGCAAGGACTGATCGGAAGTTGCTGCTTGGTTGGTGGCAATTCCGGCATTGTTGAGGAGCATATCTAGGCTGCCGAATGCCTGCTTGACTTGGCCTGCGGCGGCAGCGATGGATCATCGTCTGTGACATCGATTTGGAGGGGAGTGATGTCGGATTTTGATACATTGTAGGATTTGTCTGCTACAAGGTCGCTGATGGCTTTGTTGGCTTTGCGAAGGTCTCGACTTCCCATCAAGACATGGTATTTGCCAGAGGCAGCCAGCTGCTGAGTGGCATAGTATCCCAGGCCTTGATTGGCTCCGGTGATTAGAACTAATGGCTTAGAAGTCGGGGACATGGCGTTGGTTCGATCACTACTAAAAGAGAATATGAGCGCAATTGGCAGGAGGAGGTACAGAATGAGCGGAGAGATCAAAAGCTCCATTGCTACTTTGAAGGCTCAACTGAGTTTGCTGATAAGTGATCGGCATGGTGGTCGTACGTGTTTTCGGGTTTTCGGACATCATTCGAGACAGAGTTTGAACGTGAAACCTGAGCGTCACTACGAAGGCGTGGGAGGCCAAAGATGAGAGCCTGAGACAGATCAACATGAAGTCTGGACTGGCCATGACAGTGATTCTCAATGCTGCGAGTGAAGCAAATATATGCCTGTTGCTTCTCTGCATGGCTTTGCAGAGTGCGTTCATGCTCGGGAATGCCGAAAGTCGAGAACATTCGTGAGGCGGAAGGGCGTGCCGTGCGGCCCGAGCCTTCCCATTCAAAGCCCGAGCGACCGAGGAACAGCTATCGCTGGACGATCAACCACACATTTGCTGCCAGCTTCGCACTGGAGTACATTTCAGGTGCAAAGGAACTCACGTCGCGGAGATCGCAGCAGTGTCATTCGCCTGATAGAGTCCGCGCTTGGAACAGAGCTGCTTGCAGATAGGCATATTGTATGATGGCGTCGTGGTCTTCGGCCTTTCAAATATGGTGAACCTGATACCTCAGAGTCTCAGCTCAGGTGATCGACATCCGGCTCGCGACGTAAGCGTTGGCCCGACTGTGAGGATTGCATGCCGGCCATCTGGGGCTTTGAAGAAGAAGCCCGACTCTCATTCGATTCCCGCAGCGGGATCATGCAGAATATAAGACTCCAGAAGCATAAGTCGCAACTTCCTCAACTGACATCGCCTCTTGAGCTAGAACTAACATCAATCAACTGTTTGGGGCATTACTGCATACATCATGGGTTCAATTTCGCCTCCAACGGAACCGCAGATGTCTCTCCCTGCGAAGCTTTCGCCTGCGCTCAGCGATCGTGAAGCCATCACGGATATGCTTTCCAGATTCTGTCTCGGAATGGACACCAACGATGTGGAACTCTTCGACTCGGCTTTCACAACAGACGCGTTCTGGGATCTTAGCGGCAAGAAAGTTCATGGTCTTGAGGCTATTCATAAGGAATGCTACTACTACAACATCGTTCGCCTCGACACAACGCACATGGTGAGCAACGTGCGGGTCAACATCGATGAGAGCGGCGCAGAAGCCAGCATGACTTGCTTATATGTTGCATGGCACTGGCCCGGTGGAATGGGCATGCATCCTGGTGAGTAAAGATACATGCGGTACCCTGTGGCGATGCTGACATGATTTGCAAGATTCGCATCGCTTCACGACTGGCGGCCAGTACTATTTCGATGTCGTCAAGGATGATACTACCGGTCTCTGGAAGGCCAAGACATTCAGAATGAAGAAGCAGTGGTCAGAAGGAGATATTGCTGTGATGGGCCACAAGAAGCCAGTGGAGATGCTCAAGACGGAGTCGGAGATGCAGAAGATGGCTCTGAAGTCATACCTGGCTTCGGGAGCATTGCCGTTCGAGACAGTCCGCACACAAGGTCTTCAGGGAAATTTATGACTATGAAATGTACAAAATGTCTAAGGAAACATTCTTGTCCGACTTGACGATGCGCAAAATAAAACCGCTCAAAACAATGCGAAATTGGTCCCGCGAGTAGGCCTAGCAAAGGTGGCCAGTCGTGAGAACAGAATAAATCTGACCAAAGTAATCGCACCCATTCTTGACGACAACGGACTTGGTGTCGCCGACTTCATAGACCATGAACCCTGCAAAGCCCTTGACGCCCTTGGCGGCATTATAAACGTCTGCAAGGTGTGTCGTAGGGACGTATTCGGGAGCTTCGGCCTTGTTACCCGGGATGCCGACGTAGAGCTTTGCGTTCTTGGAAGCACCATTTGCGATGACGCCTGGCCATTCATTCAGATTGAATTGATTGGAGCCGTCATATGCGTGTGTTGCGGCGCATTCGTTGTTGTAGAATTGGATCCACAGGTAATCGTATTTCGCTTGATTGATCGAGTTGCCCATATTCAAGTCCATGTTCTTTCCTTGATCATGGTTGAGATAGCATTGAGGTGCACCGCCGATGTAGTATTTGTGAGCAGTATCGGCTTCAAAGTAACTGCGGAGCTTGTTGAGCATCGCACCAAGGTAGCCTTTGCCATCCTCGTTGTATGGGTTCGATTCGATGTCGATGTCCCAGCCATCGATCCTCACGTCGCCCAAAGGCCTCTTGCTTTTGTCTTGAACGGCGCTGGGAGCGCCATACGAGTTCCACAAAGAGTAAGCAACACCTTCTGCGTCAGCCTTGCTGTTCAAGCCGAAGTCTCCAGATGATCCAGGCATGCTGATGAAGACCTTCTTGCCTAGTTGCTGGCAAGTTCCGATATCTTGAATCAATTGTTCACAGCCGCTACTTGTGCCATCAGAGTTGATCTGGCAATATCCAAGGTTCCCGTTGGGGTATTGACCATGGCCAAAGTTGGCGAGAAAGGCCAGCACTAGAATGTCGATGTGCTCTTTGTCCATGCACCAGTCTGCCAAATTGCCATCGGCTTCAGTGTAGCCTCCATTGCCCTGTCATGGTCAACAAATGATCAAATGCGATGCGGAGATGGGAGAGTTTACCCAGTATGCAACGATCTCAGCGAGAGCGCCTTGTGCGGCGAAAGCGAGTAGAAATGTTTTGAACAACATGATGGCGAATGACCTGTGAATTAATGTGCTGGAATGATCATGCCAGTGATGAACCAGACTCCTCCTTAAGTACCCCGGGAACCGTCCTCAGGACATTTGGTAGGACTCGGAACATCATCATCGTTACTCACCTCGCACCTGCTCTGGTGCCAGCTGAGGTTACATCGATATGTTCAGGCGAGCCATGAGGACTGTCCTCGAAGATTGCATCTTTCAGGCGACCAGTTTTCGAATGAACAAACGGGCGCACGTGCCGCCCAAAGTCCTTTGACTGGCATCCGCTTATGGATCAAGGCCGGTCCGTCCTCAGCTGTATTGGGAAACGATCGCCTGCAGGAATGAAGTAGTTAACGCTTGCAAAGTTCATGCGCAGCGAATCATCCGTAGTGTGATGCTAGCATTGTAGGGCTGATGGTCATCGCTCTCGATGCGATAACATGCAGCAAGCTTCGTTCCCCAAAATCCAAGAGACTGACGGTCGTTTTCTCGCGCTGAGTGTTGCAGTCATCTTCGAGCAATTAGCTAGCCGCCATGAAGTAGTCTGCTTCTCCCAATTCGCCACGGCGTATCGAAAACCGAGATCCAGGCGATCCTGTGTGAGGTTTAGACTCAATGACCGCAAGTAAAGCATGCGAGCGGTCGTAGCGCGACAATGCTGCCGCAAGTGTCTTAGTTCACAAGCTTGTTTCCGCTATCTACAGCGCTATATGGACGGGATGCCGATCGAAGAAGTGATCGTCACAGAAAAGCTTAGCATGCTTAACGATCCAAGATCCGATTTGCTCTTTCCAATTCAGGGTCACAACTCAGGAGACAAGCAAATTTCACTCTCGACCAAGCACTCCGGACTAGCCTGATGCTAGGCGACTTCGAATCGGTGGCCTCATATTAGTGCGGACTCTGTCTCCTCAGGCGTGCTATACAATATTTGCTTCAAGCACAACAAATCTTGCCGCCGCGCTTCTTTATGCTCTATGGGCAAGAAATAGTGCAAGCATGTAATGTAACGGCGACTGACTTGTGGGAGGCCTTATGCTGTATGCCGTGTTGACGAAAGTACTTGATACTACCTTCATGATTTAGGGAAGATCTGCACGCATACGGCTCTCAATTCACACTGGTAGGCTCAGCTGTGAGGTCAGTCTTCATTTCGTGATCGAATCTCCATCTGAGATGAGTTAGCATGGCCTTCATTATTCTTCCTCGCTAGATCTCGGTGGGCACTAATCTGTGCAGACAGCATACCACCGTTACATGACCCATTCGTGAGGCGTGCCATGCTTCGCGCGGGACGATGATTCTCATCGACAGAAACCCTTCGGAAAATTGCTTACAACGAGTGGAGGAGACACTTTGAAAGCGATAGAAAAGGCAGCGTGCTCGTCCATTCTATCCGATCAATCGTACCATTCTCTTCTACCTCCAGTCACAGCAGCATGCATCTCTTGTCTCTTGTTTTGCCCCTCGCGGGGCTGGCACATGCCTCACCACTTCTTTTCCCTCGCGTCAATTCATCTCCTTCGTTGAGCAACAGCACTTCTCATTCGACCGCGAATTCATCTCGTCTGGCCGCTGCAGCGTCATCGAACTGGTGGTATGCAAACATTGACCACAGCACCGGTGCTGTCCGTGACTACGCTCCTGGCGTAGGAGATTACAACTATCCAATTTACAAATCAGTCAGCAATGTCAACGATCTCTACAATGCTATCCTGTCGGATGGACCCAACGGCAACAAACGCCCATCGGCGCTGGGTGATCAAGATCCCGGGAATATCATCTACAACGATTTCCTTGCCGGCTTGCCGAGAGTGGTGTACATTGCCCCGGGAACCTACGTCTTGAACCGGAAGCTTGCCCTTACAGGTGATACCATACTTATTGGCGATGCTGCAAATCCTCCTGTCTTGAAGGCTTCATCCAGCTTCGGCGACCCCTATGTCATCCAAGGAGGTTCCGGCATCACCGACCCAAACGACAATGGCGGCCACGGTGAACTCCGCTTCTCAAGAATGATCAAAAACGTCGTCATTGATACAACGCAAGCGACCGGTAACTCAGACTTGATCGCATTGGAGTGGAGTGTAGCACAGAACTGCGCCTTGGTCAATGTCCAGATCAATATGCCCCCACAGAAACATACTGGTCTATATGTTGGCCAAGGATCCACTATTCAGGTGGCCGATGTTTCGTTCAGTTACGGCACCACTGGAGTCCGGGTTCGAAATCAGCAGGTCACATTGAAAAATTTGAAATTTGTTGATACGACTACGGCTATCGAAGTAGCCGGTGGCTTCGCCATCAACCTTCTGAACCCCTCATTTGACACTGTGGGCGTCTGTGTCAGACAGACGACTGGTTCACCATGGTTGTCTATCGTGGACGCAACTGTAATAAACTCTGGAACTCTCCTCCAAACGACTGGAAATGCAAATTTCATGCTCGAAAACGTCAGCCGAGACAACCAAAACGCCATGGTGACTCTGGACGGCAAGACCATTGTTGGTGGCACTCAGCAAGTTGGCCATTATGTCTACGGAAATACCTACGGTGCAAACCCTGTTCACAAGACTGACAACAAGCCGTCCGCGGATCGCCGTCCTTCGGCCCTTTTGGTCAACGGCAAATTTGCCTCCGTGTCACCAAATCAGCACACAGACAAGACATCAGCTGATGTTCTCAACTTGAAAGATTCCGCACAAAACGGAGGTTTCACCGTTCGTGGAGATGCTAGCAACATTGATGGGCCAGGTCTGCAAAGCGGTCTGAACAAAGCGGCTGCTGCGGGCAAGATTGCGTACCTACCATTTGGCGTGTACCGCGTCGACCAAACACTCACGATCCCGCCAGGAACTATCCTTTTTGGCAACGGATGGTCAACCATTCAAGGCGTTGGCAACAACTTCAAGGACGAGAGCAATCCGCGACCAGTTGTGCAAGTTGGTGCACCTGGATCTACGGGTACAGCTGAGATCCATGATATCCATGTCAATGCTGGCGAGCAGATTCCAGGTGGAATTTTGGTCCAAGTCAACATGGCTGGCGCTCCAGGAGACGTTGTCATCCACAATTCCATCATAACGCTCGGTGGGACGCTCAACACTGGCCTGAGCTGCGGCGGCAAGAACAACTGCGCTGCTGCATACATTGGTCTCCACCTTTCCTCCTCCTCCTCCGCTTACATCAACAATGCTTGGGTCTGGGTTGCCGATCATGCTGTTGATCACGCTAACGTGGGCACGAACACTGCCGGCAAAGGTGGTGTTCTCGTTGAAGCGACTAAGGGAACGTGGCTCACAGGCCTGGGCAGCGAACACTGGTGGTACTATAACCTGGGCTACAACAAGGCATCGAACGTCTTTGTCTCTATGCTCCAATCCGAGACCAACTATCAAGAGGGCAACGCCCAAGATGGCTCTGGTGCTCCAAGCGACCCTCCACCAGGCCCTTTCACTCCAACGAGCTCCGACCCCAGCTGGAGCCACTGCAACAGCGCTCCTGCTGTCTGTCGCATGACGATGAATCAGTGGTTCAAAGGTGGAAGCAACATCGTGAGCTACGCAAGTGCCAGCTGGAACTTTGGTGACAACAATGTCCAGGCCAATGTTAATGTCATCGAACAAACGCCCACCAACCTTCAGTTGTATGGCTTGTGTGCAGGGCCGAGTACGAACTATGCCATGAGACTTCCGGACGGAACACGTTACGGCAGGCCTCAGGATGGGTTCAACGGGAGCTGGCAGACCCTTGTTGCTGAAAGTTACTTCAACTGATATTGTGTGTAAGAATGGTCATTGGGTTTGATGGCGTGTGGGTGTTGCTTTATTTCGCAGCTGGCCGTTCTGTCGCTGGAATGAATATCATGATCGATCCTTGAACTTCGATCGATATTGTGTTGATGTTGCATAGACCGCTGGTTCGTCGTCTTTCATTAAGCATGGGACCGAGATGACTTGGACGATCCGAGGTCTGCTCTCGTTGGGTAAAACTTCGTAGACGCCCAGAAATGCTAGCTTCAAATGCGATAACAAGATATGATGGGCTTATACACTTCATGTGGGAGGGATATGGCTCCGAACCGTCCTGGAAATAAAGTCGCTATGATGGCCCGCGAGCTTGGCGGAGTCTCCGATCGTGATGGTGAGCGGAGAGTGGGATTGGGATGCGTCCTCGAGCTTGTCGGGCAAAGAAGGACTCCTCGCGCCGTCTGATGTCATCAAATAGCTGTCTCGCTACGCGGGGGCAACTCACCATGCGCAGATCGGTACGGGGACCGCTCGACTCCAGGTCCTTGGGCACAGGGATTTGCGTGTTTTGAAGCTGGTACACGACCGGTCCGATGCGTACATGTCGACTGTAGTCGCATAGATGTAGAATGGCGCGGACTTGGTTATTGATGGCTGGATGGCCTTTTCAAGGCTTTGCAGTGCTCTGCGCACAAGCGCGCCATCCTCGGTATTGTGACGATGCCTTCAAGCCCTAAGCGTCGTGATTGCATGGACAACAGATGGTTCTTCCAGCAACTGACCCAGCACTCGGAATGTCTCAGGACGTGGACAAATTCGAGAAGCCAGCGGTCGCTGTTGGTGGTGACCTGTTCGTTGCAAATGCTATTGCCTGGTTGCTGCTTGAACACCACTACGGAGGCATGGGTGGTAGTTCACACTGCGCGCTTCGGTTCGCCCACTTACATCAGAAGGGCTAGACATATCATAGACCTGGATTGTGGACGACTCAATGCTTATGGGGCATTGCACTTTCGTGGCGTGCGTAGCAACCTTCAAGCTGTATTCTCTCCCAGATGTTACGAACGAGAACCGTCAAATCCCAACACTCTCAAAAGTCCTGCAGTAGAAGGTGACAGGTGTACGAACGTGTATGCATAATTCAAAGCGCGGAATATTATGGCGACCTGTAGACTTCGCAGTCTGCTTGAATGGTGGAAAAGTGCAGCAACGCATTCTCCGAAGTCGCAACGTGCCTTTTTCGAGTCTTGTTCTCGCGTCGTTTGGGGCTCTGATCTGTGCATTCTGCAGAGATGCAGGTGAGGACGTCTAGCCCTAAAGGAGATGCAACTAATCATCTGAGTCTTCGTATCCCCTGTCACTCGCCCTGCTCGTTCGCCGGCTCGCTGGAACAGGGTTCAAATTGGCTCGAGATTCGCCCGCATGTTTCAAAGTTTTCCACGGTTCTGCAATGGCGGACCAAGGTCCGAACAACATTTCCCAGTCCTGCAGATCTCGAGATCCATCCTGCAAGACGTGGCCAGGCATCGCACGTGTTGTGATCCGAAAGGCGCATCGCCTTCGAGACAGCCACATATGAGCAGCCATGACTACGGGACGAGACTGCGTTGAGGACCAAATACCGAAGTGACGGCGATACAGACCGGTCCCCGACTCCCTCCTGACGGGGATGCGGCGTCGAACAGTAGCGCGCAAAAATCTGAGAATTCCGTCTTTTGGCGTCTATCGCTCTCGTGAATGGGAAATCTAGCGCCGGCAGGACTTCTGCGAACCCTCCGCGCGCGAATAAGGTGAGCACTAAGAGCACGATCTGTGCTTTAGCAAACAACACTATGCCAGTGTCGATCAGGTTGAGCAGGCTCTCACCCAGTACGGCCACGAAGGCGGTAGACGACAGACCCATCAAAGGGGCATGCGGCGTCATGATCGCCGGGCACCGAGCGCGAGAATAAGTAGGAGCTGCAGTCGAGAATGACGAAAGCAAAGACATCCACCCGGAGAGGCCAATATTGATTCGAAGATGGGGGCGAAGCAGCAAGACATCTCGCTGAAGACCATCAAGGACGCCATACCGGCAAAATGCTTTCAGCCCTCCGTCACCAGAACCTGCGCACATATTGTTCTTGATTTGGTCCTCGCGGGCGGCCTGGTCTGTGGTGTCTTCGCGATCACGGAACAACTACAGGACTGGTGGCTGCGCTGGCTGATATGGGCTGGCTATGGCTATCTCCAAGGGCTTATCTGCACAGGTATGCTCGAGCATGCAGCTCCAAAGCAGTACACGTAACTGCACATTGCTTCGTTTGTGCTTACTCGTATTGTGCTCTAGGCATCTGGATTCTGGCACATGAATGCGGCCATGGCGCTCTCTTCACTTCAAATTGGGCCAATGACTCAGTAGGTTTCGTGCTACACACCATCCTGGGAGTTCCGTATTTCTCTTGGAAGTTCGCCCATGCTCGGCACCAGTAAGTACAGTCGCTAATAAACCCTCTCAATCACGCGAAAACTGTCTCAGACATATTCTGATCTTCCACTGACCAACTTGGCGAAAAGTCGATATACCAACCACATGGAACGCGACACCGCATTTGTGCCTTCTCGAGCATCGGATCCAACGATCTCAGAGAAGATAGCTGCGATGCTTCATCTTGCTGAAGACGCGCCCCTCTTCACAGCTGGCACACTTATGTTCCACCAGCTCCTTGGGTGGCAAGCATATATCTTGACATATGCCAGCGGTGGCAGCAAATCGACCCCTCGAGCGCCACAAAACAAGTTAGGCGATACGAATCTTCTCAATCCCTCCGCTTGCATCTGGACGCCTTCGCAGAGGTTCTTCGTCGGCCTTTCTACATTCGGCTTGGCGGCTGTTGTTTTTGGACTGAAAATGTTGGCCGACGCTACCAGCTGGTCGACTGTTTTCTTGCTCTACGGCGTACCATATCTTTGGGTGAACCACTGGCTGGTCGCAATCACTTTCCTGCATCACACGCACCCAGATGTGCCTCATTTTGAGGATTCCACCTGGACGTACACCAAAGGTGCTCTCTCAACTGTAGATCGCGAGTTCGGCTTCATTGGACGCTATATCTTCCACGGCATCATCGAGTACCACGTCGTTCACCATCTATTTCCGTAAGTTGAAAATCTTACGAACAGAGTTGGAGCATTTGAACTAACCTACGTAGCTCAATACCTTTTTACCACGCAGAAGAGGCAACCAAAGCTATCCAGGGTGTTCTTGGAAACTCTTACCACCGGGATGAAACGCCATTCTTGCTTGCCCTGTGGAAAACCTTCCAAAGATGTAGGAAAGTCGAAGCTTCAAAGTCCGTTCCTGGCGAAGTGCACTGGAAGCCTTCACGAGTGAGCCTGCGAGACTCGTAGTCGGGAGTGAATCGTGTGGAAAGTGGAATGAGAGAAATCTCTAGCGGATACTACAATCGCATTATACATTCCGTAACCACAGGAAGACGGACCACGGTCTATTGGGCAGTACATTGAAATTCTCGCGACTTCCTGCTGGGAAGACCGGAAGAAACCCTGCATTTTGATCTGGAAGGCGAAGGGATGTGGAACTGCGCAGCGTATGTCAGGAGTGTACGCTGTCGAGTCGCCGATATTACAGAAGCAATCGCCAAAGATGGAATAGATTTTAGAGATAGAAGGTTCCGCACAGCTTGTGATGCCCGTTTTAAGTTAAGCTAGACTACACCTCTCACAGTCCCACCTAAGCCGAGTGTGATATCCGATGCGCAAAGACTGACCCCAGCATAAACCAAAACTCTAGGCTTCCGACTTGCATCATTCGTCGAACATCTTCCCCTCACAACTTTGCCCTATTAATTCTACAACATCCCTAGCAGTTGTGTGTGCAGTAGAGAATATCTGCATCCAATGTGAAATACATTTTCGACACTGCACGCTCAGGGAAGTTGTCCTGCAGTCTGTTGATGCCGTGGAACCACTGCATGAGCACTCCACGATCCTTGATCGCTGTGGTCAGCAAATCAAACGCGCAAGTCCATTTGCCCTCTGTTGTCGTCTTCCACTGTCCATCTTTCTTCATTTGTGCAGCAAGCGCAATTTGAAGGTCCTTGATATCTTCTTCATCAGCCACAGCAGGACAGGCTTGGTTGGCCGCGAAGATGAAGGTGTCGCAGCAACGGTCTCCGACCCCGGCCCATTGGCAAACATCGGATTCGTCGCTCCAGGTATAGCCATTGAATGCGTTCACTCTGTCGACGTAGCAGTTTTGTGGAATTGTTGCAGCGGAAGCGAGGGCCACAAGGCCAGCGAAGAAAATCCAGATGGCGACCATGTTGGATGTTGGATGTTTTTAGTTGGTAGGTTGGAAGAGTTATTCAGTTGCTATGCTTCAGAGAGACGGACTGGTCGTTTTTCGCGGATGTAAGTGCTTCTGAGTGTGTTGCAGCGCGAGATAGAGTGTGTTGGATGATGAGAGAGCAGCAGAGAGTGATTTGAGCCATCTTATATACACGATGTTCATCGATCCCAACTGGTGAGACTGTGGGCACCTCGCACTGAGCCCAAGGCAGTGCTCGGCTGAGATGTGCAAGTTCACCAACTGAAGGATTTAGAACAACAGTACGCACGGGACATGTGACCCTTTCCCAAGGATTGGGGAGATGTCAGTACCTGTATGCGCATAGCCCCGATGGTTGGCCAGTAGCATTAAAGATTTATTCCAGCAGGCACGAAAAACATGGACTTTGTCAGTGATATCCAACAGAGTGGGTCACGGTGGATAAGATCAGATCCCTTGCAGCGCATCAAGTCTGTACATATAACAGTGGGGCTCGAGCCGAGCATCGCCTTGTGACACCATCTGTGTTCGCCAATGCTCCGAGCAGCATGTGTACGCTTTTCCCAAGGCATGGAAATACTCGCAAGAGCATTTCACAGCACTGTTCTCCCCGCATGTGCCCGCCTCAGTTGCCCGGTGAGAATGATCGCATAGGAAGATAGCATCGATGCACTTGGCAGGAAATTTTTCGCATCTAGATAATCGCTAACGCGGCTGCGCGGAGATCGCTGGCGCTGTAAATAGCAACTTCATTATTTCTCCGTCGAAGCAAAGTGGGGACACTCAGTGGGCTGTGTTGTATGGATAATAGTGACGATGTGCGAGATTCTTCGCCTGTTGTCTTCGCACGTTCGCTCCAGATTCACTGAATAGAAGCGGTTCAGACACTTGGCGTGCCATGCAAGTAACAGTTGTGTAAACCAATTTCCATCGGAATCATATTGTTGAGCGTTCAGCACACGGCTCGTATGACACAGGATCCAAACGAGCAACATCACACAGACGCATGGTCGTAACATAGAGAGCTTTTTCTTCTTCGTTACATACGTAGGCGCAGGACGCTATTTCAGATGCGAATACCAGACACACGTTTTCTGCCTTCTTGTTCCTAGTACTAAGTGCCCTACTCACACCTTCCATTGTCGTCATTATCGCTATATTGGACCCATCACAGGTTCTGAACTATACTTAGTGAAGCGGCCATAGCGACAACCAAGTTCTCCCCACGCGGAGGACGAGCAAGGCCTTTACGGCTTCCCTATCGTGAACATCAGCGGACGACGATGCTATTTGCACAGCTGCCATGATCTCTCTTATCGCTATTATGCTGTTATAGACCAGAAACGCAGAAAGGACGGAACTGTGAAACTGCGCCTTCTGAGCCGAACTTACCGGGTCATCTATGGCTACACAGAAGTTCTCTTTACAGGGGAGAGCTGAGCCTCAAGGGCTATACCGTTGTAATTATCGGCGAAGGACTCCGCCAATAGTTAGGTTACCTACGTCTTTGGCAGTAGGTACAAAGGATCATCTAGCGCGGGGAAAGTGGAAGTTGCCTGAACTCCTCGAATCAAATCGTGGTGTTTAAGCACCGCTGCCCTCCACAGTTCTCGTGCTGATACAGAATACAAAGCATGGAAGTTGAGCGACATTGAGAGATCTTGATTGCTGCATTGATCGAGGCCGCGTGGCGCACGGGCACGTGCGAGCTTCCACGCTGTCTGAGCGATCTGTGGATCTAGAATGGACATAGGCTTCGCGGGCTAAAGCGAAAGCCGCATGGACCATGCGCCACCGTGTGCGCTTTCATCTCAGCTGGGGGCCAGAATAGACTTCGGGTACTCGGGTAGGGATTGCCGCACATTTGCGTCCGTGGTAACTGGGAGCTCTCGGCTCTCTGGCATCCTCCAGCTCTAGGAAATCATCGCACAGTGGGGGCGAGTAGAGGCACCCGACTACCACACAGTATTCTCTCGTGGTTTTCCCTGGCAGAAATCTCTGTGCGGTCGCCCACACGTTCATGGCCTTGGCCATCATTTGACAATCATCACGACCAGCATCATGGGCGCCTCTACAGCAATGTCTATGACGGGGATGCGCCTTCATCAACTCAGGCGTATCGTCGGCACACTTCTCTCGGTCATCGCGAAAACTTTCCCTCGATCGCTCAATCCAACAAGAAGCAACGATATTGGTGAACTTCATCCGACCGCCTACCTGGATGCACTGCGAGGATACGCTGCGTGGGTGGTCTACAACAGTCATACTGTATACCCAGGTTGGCGGTCCGAGGGGCGAGCGTTCATGCGCTTATCCATCTTTCAAGTTCTCTACAAAGGTCACTCCATGGTCAACGTCTTCTTCGTCATCTCAGGCTTCGCACTGAGCTATTCGATGCTGCGTTATATGCACAGCAACCAACCTGACAAAGTGCTCGATTCACTCGCTTCTTCCGTCGTCCGCCGTCATGTCCGGCTGTATCTTCCCACGGTCTTTGCTACTTTCGTTGCGATGGTTTGCTTCTCAGCTGGCATTGCAAAGAAGACTGAAGCTCCAGACGTTTTACACCCAACATACCTTGGGGATCTCTGGCACTGGATCTGTGAGACGATGCGACTGATCGATCCTTTCCCCCACGTCTCAACTTGGTGGAAAGTTGGGCTACAAGGCGCTCACTATCTCCCCCAGATGTGGACCATTCCGGTCGAATTCCGAGGCAGCATGTTCTTGTTCCTCTTTTGTGCTGCAGTGTGCAAGATGAATGCGCGCAAGCGGGGATACGTGACTTTGGGCACGTGCGTGGCATGCTTTTGGTATCGGACTGCTTACGCTGGTCTGTTCTTGTTCGGCATGTGGCTGGCAGACTGTCGGCTGTGGCGAGCGAACAAAGGGCAAACGACAACGACAAGTTTGTCCAAGTGTACGCCTGATGCAGGCACTGCTGCCGCCGCAACTGCGAAGCTGGAACATGACTTGGCTGATATCGAAGGATCCGCATCGGCCATACCGGAATCATCGGAGCCTGGTGTAGAACAGTCGACTTGGTCTGACTGGGCTTATTTCTTCAGACACGGAGGGAGGATCCCACCCTCTTTGCCGCCGAGATTTGCCCTTCTGCGACAACTTCCATTTATCCTTCTCGCCTATCTTGGTATCATTTTCTTGGTAGCTCCAGACATCATTACCACGGACATGCCGTTCCCATACAACCTCGGAGCTTTGCTCATGCCACCCACATACGAGGATTCGTGGGGCGCCAAGAACGACTGGCCACAAGCTATCGGGGCAATATTTCTGTGCTACTCGTTGGAGCACTCATCTCTGCTCCGGATACCGCTCATGACGCCGTTCTCTCAATTCATCGGAGAACTCTCCTTTGGCATATATGCCATGCACAATACTGTACGTTGGATCGTTTGGGAGCAATACTTCATGCCGTGGACACAACAATTTCTTGGCACGGGAAACAAGGAGATCTGGTATGTCCTGCCTGGCTATTTTGCCATGACATTCCTCGTCATTTGGGCCGCCGAAGGTTTTCGCAAAGTGGACATGAAATGCATCGACTTGGCAAAACGCATGAAGGACCACCTTTTTGCTGATTAAGTAGCGGCAGTGGCAGAGCGTACTTATTATACCCGCGTCGCAGACGGCGGACCGAGACTTCCTTGTCAGAGCACAGAGTTCAGTCGTTCATCGATCCTCGGAAAGAGGTAGTTTCATCAAGTCAATTCTGGTCTCGTATCTGATAAATCACGGCAGCATTATACCGACCGGGCTTACGTGTCAAGTAAAACCTTTGATGATCTGGAGGGAAGTATGCTTCATGGCAACGGCTTGGACACGTAATAAATCTTGCGATGCCGCAGTTGAAGCCACTGGTAATGACACGCCGTTCCTCAAACTGCTCAGTAAAACGCCATTGGACGGTGTCAAGCCGTCGCCACTACGTAACAGTAAGCCTTGCGACAAACGCTCGTGCCTCTATCGATCGCTGGTGCTATGGTAGTGTTTCGCCCAAGTGCATCATTGCGGGTTTGAAAGATGTTTTCGTCCAGTTTGAGGGATCTATGTGAGCATTTGATGTAGTATGGTCGTCGCCGCTGCCATATCCCAAGCCTACCAGACTGAACGATGTAGCTCACATTTCTGCGCTGTGAATGATTGAAATTATGAACGAGAACGCAAGAAACCCCCCTGCGCTACATCCAAATTATGGACTCTTGCCCTGCGTGAAGGCCGAGTTAGACTAGTGTAAACTCTGTCCCCGTTCAGTCTCCGCAAGCGGCCAACGGAAGTCTCGCCTCTCGCTTCGGTGGAGTGTCGCCAGAGGGTATAGTGCACGTTCCAGAACCAACGTGGCAGCCTCTCCACACTAATGCTGTTGATCGGATGTGGCTTGCACAGGCTCTGCCACACTCCAGGGGTGGCACTCTCCAGGCGCAAAAGCGTCGTCACGTCTGTCGACTCACACCATTGCAGAGCAACTGTTTCCATCAGAAGCAACAAGTCACACATGTTGTCGAACCCGCGTCGTCGTCCCTTCTGACAGGCCCCTTCAGACGCCTGATCCAGCGAGACCAGCATGAGGATGACGCGGTCGGCCATTGGCCGTCATTACTGTCCTCTCGCCGCCGGCTTTCTTGTCTTTTGCGCAGTACAATTCTTCCTCGCTGGGTATCTGCGCCCGACCGAAAGTCTGCAGCAAGATGAATTAGCAGGAAACCCACTCGGTCAGGTAATTTTATCAGAGATGGAGAATTTGACCGAGACTCGCGACTTTGGCGAGTTTGGTCGAATGGCGGGCAAGATGGCAGAAATCGCCGAGCAGCATACTGGCACGACTGCCGAAGAGTCAGCCGTGTTGAGCACGGCGGTCACGAATCTCTTCTCCTTTTGGCGGTCTGACAAGATCGAATACTATCCATGGAAGAAGGATCGCAATGGGCAAAAAAGTCAATCTACCGGGATCGTAATTCCAGTTGGCAACAGTTATGTTTACATGGCTGCTATTACGATTGTCACCTTGCGACAAATCCTCAAGAGCACCTTACCAATCGAATTAGCCTATCTGGGTGAGGACGACCTATCGATCGAATGGCGCCAGTACCTCTTTGATCTCGTAGACGGAGTGGATATCCAAGCTCTCGATCTGACAAGATGCTTTGACCAGACGCTCGTTGATCTAAAAGGCTATGACACGAAACCATTTGCGATATTGGCATCAAAGCACTCTCATGTCATCCTGCTCGACGCAGATGCCGTATTCTACTCCAAACCCGACGATGCATTTGAGACCCACCCATCTCTAAGAGAGCACGGCTCTCTCTATTTCCACGACCGCGCCAAGTGGTGGGGCGATCCAAGACGCAAACCTGTCGAGGAACGGAACAAATGGCTGAATGCACAATTATCCAAGTCTGGGCACGGGCCTTCGATGTTTCTCACGCGGCAATCGTTCCTGTGGGCAGGCACATTCGTGACTGAAAGTCAAGACTCGTGCGTCGTTATGTTTGACAAGTCTCGACCGCGCAACTACATGATGATGCTATTCACCGCCTGGATGAATGCAAAGTCCGGCGGCAAGGATGAAATTTATAGCTACTTCCACGGAGACAAGGAAACGTACTGGATAGCAGGAGAACTCGCTGGTATTCCTTTCCATTTTCATCCATGGTCATCAGGCAGAGCGGGTCGCGCTTCAGACGAGCTAAGCTATTCCAGAATTGAACCAGGCACGCACGTGGACTGTACAGAGCACATGGTGCACTCGACTTGGGACGGCCAGCAGCCCTGGATCACCAATGGTGGCATACTCGGGAACGGGAAGGCGGTCGAATCTGGCTTCGTGAACTGGACGCACTGGTACCTTGGGGAGCCTATTCCCGACGCTCTACAGCGTGCTAAAGATCAGCTCCATTTGAGTCCGGATTTCGATTACTCTACCGATGCGGATGCGAAGGTTCGCGAACAGTTTGCCAAGGAAGTCCTCGCTCATCAGCCCAAATGGCACACATGCGACATGGACCATCCCGAGCGATGGAAGCCATTGTCACAAGACTTCCGAGACACTCTGCTCGTCATAGTCACACGGGCCAAGCTCTTGAATCAGGATTATCAAGACCGACGCGTGAAAATTGAACTTGCAATGAAAGAGAGAAAGGCCGCGGAAGACGCTAAACTTGCTGTGCATGCTGGAAGCCAAAAGCGTTTCGACGATCGCGCTGAGCGACAAGGGGTCGCAGCCCATGATGACGATGTTAAAGGAACGCATATGCGGAAATTGTAGATTCATGACACCAGTCACGCATCATGACTTCTATTGCCCACTCAAATGTGTTGGGCTTATCAAAAGGTACCAGAGCAGTAGACGCATCAAATTCCACTTCCGTCTCGTTACTGGCTCTAACGGTGACTCGGTAGGACTGCATCCAAGAGGTGTGCTCGTCCATCTTATTTGCCCGGTGTCATCGCAACCTTTGACATGTGTTCAGGCATGTTCCCAGCCTCAGGTTCGAAACCCAATGCTGCCCCGACTTCTAGGCTATGCCACGACATTCCGGAAGATAAGCTTAGCATGGACGTGGTACGCGCTAATTATGCATGGCGTCTCTAGATCAGCCACCGTTCCATCTGGCCCGCTCTGGGCAGATAAGGCTCCGATCACAGGCGGTTGCATGTCTCATTTGTCCGTTAACTGCTTTGGGAATGTGTTGTGGCTGAGTGCTGGAAAGCCAGTGTGCAGCAATGCCTGACTCGTGTAATTTTATTGCGATGAACATGTCACCATCTACTGTTCAAGTGAACCGAGCATCACCATCGAGAGAGATGGTGGCCTCTGCGAACGAAGGTTCAAACGGTCGAGATGGTCACTGTATTTGCTTTTCCGTGTTCAAAGCGATGTGAGCGATTGAGTAGACGTTGTCGAAATCTAGCAAGCACTATGCTGCTGGAGGCGTAATAGTTCCAGCTCCTCCTCCGCAGCCCATGAGCTTGGAACCTTGAACGCCCGGCCAGTAGTACATCGTTCAACAGCGCATCGCATTCGTCACGACTGACTTTGGCTGCCGAACGTCGATTCAAGCAACGCATTCGCCTTCTTGAGCGCCGTGCGGAGTTGCGAAACCGCGGTAACGCTATTGACAGCACCAACTCCATTTATTTGTCTACAGCTGGCGTGGTGGCTACATTTCCATCTCTCCACAGAGCCTCATGCTGAAATGCCACTCGCCCAAGGCTCGACAACGAAGGGAGCTGGTTCGAGTGAACGGAAGAGCAAGTGTTGAGTTCCCAATGAGGCAGAGCGTATTTCGCGGCTGGAGCTCCAAAACGCAGTCGCTTGTACCTCCGAGCAGCATCCACGCACGTAAAATCTTTTTACAGGCAACGTGTGGTGACGCGAATGAGCAACAGGTGAGGTCTGTCGGTTGAGATTTGTTCAACATTCACGAGTCGCCATTTTGGCCAGGGATATATATCATGACCGTCATTATTATTTGTCCTGGAAATGCCTCAGAATGCTTTCCTACCCTCGGAACGTCAATGCTTCACGTATGAGCGAGCTTTGTGTGCTTGTTCTCTTGTCGAAGTCGTTCGGCCGTCGCAGCGAATGCGGACCGTGAGCCGGTACACAACCGGGCGACCCAAGTGGACTTGAGATCAAGTGCACCTGCATCGCAGGGGAGTCGGCAGTCGCTTTTGCCGATCTCGATGAGCGGCATGGTAGAGCTTTGTTGATGAGTAGTACTTTCACAGTGGACAAGGTCAGATCGTACAAGCAATAGTGATTTAGTTCCGGTGCAGATACCAATTGCTCCGCTACGCTGTAGTACATCATTTCCGTCCCGTTTAATATTCAACCTACGGGGTCTGATCGGGGTGCTGTTGATACCACATGGCTGCAATGGCACGCGTATTATTAAGGTGCGCCTCGATCCCGCACCTCAGGACATCATTTCCTACCGCCGCCAGATTGATCTTCTCCGCAACATTGGCCGCGTCGACAGCTTGCCAGTCCATGTCCATCATGACTCTTGCCACTTGGTTCGACCTATCATCGACCGAGAATGTTATCGTTAGGACATTTCCGTCCAGTCTCGCGATACTGTTCGGGATCAAGATGCGTCCAGCATGACATGGATCTTTCTGCTGCTCTTCATTCAATACAGCTGATCCAAAGTCGACTGCCCCTGAAGCATAGGCTACGTGGAAACTATCCCCAGTGCTCACGAGGACCATGAACATCGGCCGATAAATCGGATTGTTCCGGCCGCACTTGACGTCGATATGCGTCCTCGGGAGGCCGAGCCAGACGCCAGGCCTGATACTTACGAAATTGGATCCGCCTTTTAGAGCATGTGCTTCTCCAATATGTTCTGTCAGCAGTCCGGGCTCTAGGACTTGATTGTACGCTACATCGCAGTCGCCTGTGTCTAGGGAGCACCATAGGATTTGTAGCGGGCTAGGCATGTAGACAAACATGATATGTCGACTTGGCGTCTTCCCGTCGCCGTGAAAGAAAGGCGCCCAATTCTTCTCCTTGTCTAAGGGTGGGCGACCGCGAATGGTGAGCATTCTAAGCTGTTGCGAAAACGGGCGGTAGACGTGCATCGCTCGTTTCCAGGATGACTGCTTTGAGATCATATTGAAGACGATGACGGGCTCTGCCCTCACGCCTTGCTCAATGGTGATGCGCGCGTCCTCAGGACCATAAACTTTGCCCCCCTTCTCGTAGTCCACCGGAATGTCGAGGATTCGAGGGAAGTCAAACTTCTTACCTTCCCAAGTCAGAGAACGATGCAATTCATTCCAGTTCTCGTCGTAAAGTTGGGCGCGGATGAAGCTGATGACAGGCCAACTGATAACGCCATCGTCATAGAAGATAATGCGGGTTATCGAAAGGAAGACGCCGAATTCTTCCAGCCAGACGCTTGAACCGGCCATGCGGGACCAAGTTTTGGAGACCTCTTTATTATCGTCGCGATACACGACCATCGGGTGGGAATCTAGAGACTGTGCGATGGCGCTCAGGTCGTCCACAAGATAGGTACTATTTTGTACGGCAATGCTAGTCTCATGCCGGAGGGTCTCGCAAGAAACGTTGATGGGAGGACCAATATTGGCGAAACCAGTGATATTGACATGCTGAAAGGAGGGATCCGTCCTGAGGTATTGATTTCGTTGCCATGAATTTGGTATGGGAAGGATCATGTACACCAGGGCAAGGCAGGCAGCTAACTTGAGAGCCTTCCGGAACCTAGACGATTCGAGCCATGATTTGGACATGGTGTGACCCCAGCCCTGTGTAGTCCTAAGAGGTGTTGGGCCCGCAAAGGCAGACTTCACAGTGTCCATCCGTTTTCGCGTAGTATTGTCGTCACAGTACAACTCTCGGGATGGTTTGCACTATATACTTTGAGATAAGGGTCAGGACTAGTGCCTGGGGGTGCGTGTGTGGATCTTCCTTGCACAGACCACTCCTCGAGGTAGGAAGCTGAGCCGTTCTAGCCCAAGCCACAGCTGCGGACCAGCAATTCTCTCGCAGCCGCCCAGCGAAGCTTTATGTTCTGGCGGCAGAGATCAATAAAAATCATCACGTTCATCAATTGCAGTAGCACGACGAGACTCTGGATCAAATCTATACATTTCTAATGCTCAAATACATGAATTGTAAAGCAGCTCCCTACCCGGGATTAATGGTGTCTCTCGTCGTGCTCGTCTTATGCATCTCTTCTTGCTGCGTCTTCTCCTCATCCTGCTTTCGCTTCTTCTCGTCCTCTTTTCGCTTCTCCTCTTCCTCTTCTTTCAGTCTCTTCTCCTCTTCCTCTTTCAATCTCTTCTCCTCTTCTTGCTTCCTCTTGTTGGCCTCTTCCTCTTCCTTTTGCTTCTGTTCCTCTTCCTCCTTCTTTTGTCTCTCAATCCTGGCAGCTTCGTTCTTGGGTTTTTGACTGCTCATGCTATATGCCACTTCGGCACCCCTGATCGCTGATTCTATGCAGCACCCTATCACGTCCTGACCTGGGACAGACACTGCAAGATTGTCCTTTCGCGATGCGTCGTGTTGGGCAGGGGCTGAGACTCCGGGCAAACTGGTAAGCATTGAATGCACGCCTCGTAACTTGACCACTTCCGTTGTGGAATCGTCCACGCTCACAGAGAGCGTCATTGTGTCGCCGGCGAGCGTTCTGTCCCATTTTGCTATGCTGTTTGCGATCAATATTCTGCCTTCCGCACATGCGTCTGTGGAATTGTGAATCACGGCAGCACCAAAGTCCAACGGTCCCGAGAGATAGTCGAGATGGAATTGGGTGTCTGCGGTGGCGGACAGGACAGCGAGCTCTGGACGATAGTACCCATCGTTGCAAGTTCCATCGACGTGCGTTCTCGGGAACCCCACAAATGATTGTTTCCCATCGGCGAGAGTCACGGGCTGGAAGTTAGTGCCTCCTCGCAAAGATCCTCCAGTGTTATTGTAGATGGTGTCTTTGTGGTCTAACCTGTGCTCGTCCGGAATCCGCTGATGATAGACCTCGTCACACCAGCCATACTGCAAGCGACATTTGACAATGGTGAGGGGCCAGAAAAGGTACACAAAATGTAGGTAGCGGTTCGGTCCAGGAATCTTACTTTCCTCCTTATCTTGGCTTTTGTAGAAAAACGGCATCCAATTCTTTTCGACGCCGCCAGGCTCCTTTCCGCGCATGGCAAGTTTGGTGGCTTTGTTCGAAAATGGACGATATACATACATGCTGCGGCGTTTCGTCTCGAGATCGCCTAGCATATTGAAAACAATGACAGGCTCGGCGTCCGGGTGGTCTTCAATGATTACTCGCGGGTCCTCTGGGCCGTAGAACCCACCCCCAATGATGTAGGGGGTGGGTATGTCGAAAATTCTTGGGAAAACGATTCGCTCATCTCCCCAGCGAATGACATAGCCCTGGAGTTCTCTCCAGTGTCGATCGTGAATCTGGCCTCGGACAAAGCTAATGGCGGGCCAGTGTCGGACACCTTTATTATAGAAGAGCACGCGGGTGACCGTGAGATAGACCTGGTATTTTTCGAGCCACACGCTCGACTGGGCCAATCTTAGCCAGGTCTTCGAAACGAGATCTTCGAATGTGTGTGTCTTCTTCCCATCGCCGTAATCCACCATAGGATGGTCGTCGAGGCTTTTTGCGATCGCGACAAGATCGTCCTCAACGTGCAAGCTCTCTTGTATGCCGATTTCACTTCGATGTCGTATCTCGTCGCAATTCTGGTGTTTTTGCATGGCTCCCATGTTTACGAAGCCGCTCACGTCGCTCGGTATGAATTCTGTCGTTGACGGAAAGATATCGTCAAGCGAGGATACCTGCACGGCCATCTTAGCATCAATCTGTCGCAGTGGCCGCTCGGTTTCAACACGCACCTGGGACTTCCAGTAAAACATGCAAAAGAAGATAAGTAGTGTCATACATGTCGCCGTGCGGACTACGCGTCGACGGGGATTCCATAGCCGCCCACTCGGACGGCTGAGAGCTGCCCGAACACTCGATGAAGGCACGGGAGAAGCGAGCATCTTTTCGTCATGCCACCCCTTCATGGCGAGACCAGATCAGCGCCGGCGACAGGAACCCTCTTCTGCTGCACACAGCATGGGCTGAAGCAGTGGAGGGCGAAGACATCGAAATCACAGCAGTAACGGTTGAGCCTCGCGGGATGAGACGGATTTAGACTCCGGGGTCTCGACGAGCTCAAGCGATGAGCACTGAACGGGGCTTCGAGATCAGCATCAGCTTCTGCGGTGGCCGTGTGGCCTGGAAGCGTGGCTGGCTTGGTGAGCTTGGCAACTATTCCGCGCCACTATGCCACTTTCGATCTGCTGAGTCCCCCGAGCTAGACTAGACCAAAAACGATCGATGACCTTCATGGTCGATGCTAATTTCGTGGCTGGTGTGATTGGATCCCAGAAACCAGATTGACGTCCACGACGCCGACTGTTAGATAGCCAATTAATCAACCAATTGTTCAGCGTCACGTCGTCGTGGCTTTCGATCTTGATATTGTCACCGTCGCATGCCTCGTTCGCATATTCCACATCTCTCCCAGGCGATGCCGGCCCGCGCTGGCTTATCTGTGGAGAGTCGACCAACGCAGGTCTGGGCCTGCATCGCCTTCAGCGCCACTCCAATGCCAACACGAGGAGGGTTCTGGTCAGCTCACCTCTGGGACTCGCGACCCGCCCGCAGAACGCCAGATCTTGCAGGGACGTATTGACGGACTCCCCTGTCATGTAAAGTCTCTATGCCAACCTGGCGGCGCGACGAGATATCCGAGAGCACTGGCATGCCCCTGAGGCGCAGTCTTTCCTTGCTTCAGGCTGTGGTAGCCTCGTGCAAGTGAAGGCGAAGGCTTGATATGCGGCGATCGAGCGCGGCAGCCCCGAGCGCGTGTCTCGTGGCATGCAGACCAAGGCTTCCTCGTGGTCTGGCGGCGCCTCACAGCGCCACGCAGGTGAGGTTGAGGAAGGGCGGCATCTGCGACTGGCGACTCTGTGTATGGTGATCAAGCCGCTTTTCGCTACGCCGAATGAAGCGGCCAAACTTGGAAAAGGTGCTTCTGCACCATCACATCGCCCCTACGCCGCCATTGCCAACGCACTTTCCACCGACCCGGAGCACGGCGTTGCTTCCGACCACGAGGCCGGGCAAGGTATGCTACGCATCAGCCAACTCCTGTCCAAGTAGCCCACGTGTAAATAGTGAACCTTCGCTACCACGGTGACCAAAACACACGAGGGCCCGCGACCGATTTGTAGGCCTTGCCTGTCGTCTTTAATACATGCCACTGCAATGCTCAGCAGGCAAGTCTGTATGGAATCCAGAGGAGCGCGCTACTAAACCATTCTTCTCGATTTCCTCCTCTCCTCCCGCTCAATCGCCATCACATCCATGGTGCATTTCGTGCAATGCTTGGGACGTGCAATCGCCCTGTGTGCCAGCCAGCATTGTGACCAAGACGCCTGTAGACTGCACGCCCTGCCACGTGGTGCCAAAACTCCCAGCCGTTCGCCGGCAAACCCGCAGCGGTGCTTGCGACTGCACGTCTATCGCAGATACATCCAACTTGCGGCGCAGTTGCCTGCTCCGGCCAGACTGCTGTGTTGATCAGCGCCATTGCCCGGTCGACACGCAAGTCCGGTCGCAGATCATCTCCATCATGCAGCCTACCGATGCAGTAGATGAGGAGATGTCGTTGAGAGCAGCCCAGCGACGAGCATCGCTTCCCTTTCGGGGCGGCGGTAAGGAGGGAGGAATTGGGAAGGATGGGCGCATGGGACAGTTCGGGCTAACTAGGGGCGCCGCCAGATCAAGCGGAGAGCTGCAGCAATGGACCCAGGCCGGCCCGGCTTCTGTCGAACCGAGTGCCCGGGTGTGCTTGACGTCGCCGGGGAGCTGTGACGAGTGGGGGAAGTGCCACGTGGGGAGACAGCATTATTGTTGACGATGACGATGATGATGATGATGATGTGACAGCTGGGCGGAGTGGTACGGATGATGGTACACACAGTACGTAGGGCACTTCGAAGCAGTGCCAGGACGACTTCTGCTGCTTGCCAGCATTGCGCTTTTGGGAAATTGTGCTCTGCGCCTGCAAGGCTGATGGAGCTGGGAACTCCTCTCATCATTCGCCATTGTGCGGAATGCCAAGCGCGCCACCCGTCTGACTGGGAACTTCCCTCCAACGCTCCCCGGTTACACCAATGCATGGCGCTTAAGAGTGGCGCGGCGGCATCGAGTGTCCCGCGAGAATCAAGCGAGCTCGACTGCTGCTGCTGCTGCTGCTGCTGCTGCTGCATAATCGACTATCACCGCATCAGCCTCAGCTTTCGTGACGAGATGAACCCGCCACGACGGCCCTTCCCCTTCCGGTACCTCATGCCCTGCGCCGCTTGTGGCATCGAATCATGCTGCGCAAGGCCGATCAGATCACATCAGGCCACTGGCCAAATCCTCTCGGAGCCGACCAAAGCGCTGCTATAGGAGCTGAAGCTCAGGTTGGTGGCTCGCAATGCGTACACGGTATCGAAGCTGACGAGGCATGTCGCTCAGGTGTATCGCTGCCCAGTACGTCGGAAGACGGCGTCATCGAGACGAGTGAAGCGTGCTAAGTTAGGGCCTCCGCAGATTGCTGCAGGATCTATTGATCTTCCTCCCTTTCGCCTGTAGTGCCTACCAGGCAGAGATGCCCATTCCGCAAGTCATTGTCGCTTTGGGGACAGACCTGCTACAGCCACTGTCCGCCACCGCAAACTCTACAAACTGCGATCAGCAACAAGAGGAGAGAATTGCCGACCCGACCCCCTAGCGGCGAGCATTGCTCGAGCTCTTGGACATGATGGCGTCTGCCGCCTCTGCTGCGAGATACCCTGCAGCTGGGGTCGAGCACCCCGAATTGAAAAGCTGCGCACAGCGCGTGGCAGCCTGAATTGAGCCGCTCCGAAGCTTCTGCCAGCCGCATTCGTCGCCCACTAACCACTCTCGGGTGCTGGACGACGAATACACTTCGAGCCACTGCAGCTGAGTCAAGCAGTACCTGCCCAATGCACTGCTCGGCAGATGACAATGTGCGGCCCAGATTGGACTGGATGGACGTGTCGTGCAGCCGAAGGCACAACGAGCGAGTAACCGTGGCGTCTGGTCGAGACTCTTGTTCATCCATTGCAGAAGCGCTGGGTACACACTGTGCTGTCAGGCGAGGGCTGCTGCGGCGCTCAACCTTCTCGAAAAGCACTGATCACCTTTGAACAAATTGGTCAACCCGATCAGCCACTGCTGCGGGAGGTGTGTGCGGGAGAGTAGTACAAGCACGAACGTCAGGTTGGTCATTTAAAAGCGATTCCCTCCATGGGAAGAGCGCTGTCCGTCTCGTCTTCCACCCATCTCGTTCTCCCCTCTCACCCGCCAACGATGCTGCTTTCCTACGCATCGGTCCTGGCCGCCCTGGCAGCCATCCCCTTGGCATATGGAGGCCCTCTCTATGATGCCGACTTGTCGAGCAGCCCACTGGTCACTCGGGACACAACGCTCCAAGTCAGAGCGACTGATCCCAGATGTCCCATCCCAAGAAGGAATCCTCCACGAAACGCTCAGTGCAACGTTAGGGGAAGAGTCGCGGCCACCCCGGAGCGTCGCTTCGTGTCGGAATCGAACGATTACAGGGACTGTTACTACGCGTGTTACCCGAGCAGGACGTGTGTTGCATTCGCCTACAATGCGAATACCAACCGATGTCTGCTCTACTCCAACCGCGTGAACAACCTGGGCTTCACACCGGCAGCCAACTCTCCGATCACATTCTGGGACTTTGAGCAATGCTTCCAGTACAGGAAGTGCACAGAAGAACCTGCGAACTACGGCACAACCACCACCACCACGGCTGCAGCTACCACGACCACCACAACGACGACTCCTGCTGCAACTACCACGACCACTACGACAACTGTGGATGAGACTACCACCACTACCACAACTGCGGATGAGACTACCACCACTACCACAACTGCGGATGAGACCACTACCACTACCACAACTGCGGATGAGACTACTACCACTACTACAACTGCGGATGCGACTACTACGACCACGACCGCGGACGAGACCACTACTACCACTACTACGACTGCAGACGAGACCACTACCACTACCACTACGACCGCAGACGAGACTACCACTACCACCACGACTGCGGACGAGACCACTACTACCACCACGACCGCGGATGAGACTACCACCACTACTACTACGACCGCGGATGAAACTACTACCACCACCACGGCAGCGGAGGAAACGACTACTACCACCACGACAGCAGAAGAAACTACTACTACTACAACTACCGCAGATGAAACAACTACTACGACGACTGCGGAAGAGACAACTACTACGACAACCGCGGACGAGACCACAACTACAACTACGGAAAGCACTACAACCACCGCTGACGCTACGACAACGACGACAACTGCTGGTAGCGGGCCAACATGTGTTACGGACCCGAACAGTCTCACGTCTTACACTCCTAGCGGTGCTACCTTCCGCATTCTCGATCAGACCGTTTTCAGTGATCAAGGCTCAAGCGCTGCCAGCTACAGTGCCGATGTCGCACTCGCACAAGCAGTCACTGGCAGCGGCATGGGATTGAACACAATGGCCTGGATCAGCGCTAATTGGCCTGGTGGAAGCAACGGCGTCGTGGATCTTCCATCTAATCCGCCAATCAATGGAATCGACCTTTCTACGAAGTCAGTCTACGTCAGGGGCTACTTCCTTGCGCCAGAGACCGACACTTACACGTTCACACTTGACGCATCTAAAGATGATAACTTTGCACGGCTGTGGCTTGGTTCGAATGCTGTCAATCCATCTGAAGCAAATGCCGATGCTAAGATTACATTTGAAAGTCCCGGCAGCACCAACCAGGCAACTGCAACAGCCACTCTAGCACAAGGTCAACTCCTTCGTTTCGCATACCTGTGGTCTAATGGTGGCACTCAAGCACAGAGTTTCCTCGGAATTCGCGGCACCTTCTCTAGCGGCGATGTCTCCTCTGGCAATTTCATCGCGGACTGTAACCCAGACCAGTCGACGACGACAACCACTACTACGACTGCGGAAGAGACAACTACTACTACGACCGCGGAAGAGACTACCACTACGACCACTACCGCGGAAGAAACTACTACCACCACTACGGCGGAAGAAACTACTACGACCACTACCGCGGAAGAAACTACTACCACCACTACGGCGGAAGAAGCCACTACCACCACTACGGCGGAAGAAACTACTACCACCACTACGGCGGAAGAAGCCACTACCACCACCACGACCGCTGAAGAGACTACTACTACTACGACCGCGGACGAGACTACCACTACCACTACCGCGGAAGAGACTACCACTACCACTACCGCGGAAGAGACTACTACTACTACGACCGCGGAAGAAACTACTACGACAGCGGAAGAAACTACTACCACCACCACGACCGCTGAAGAGACTACTACCACCACGACCGCGGAAGAGACTACTACTACTACGACCACGGAAGAGACTACCACTACTACGACAGCGGAAGAAACTACTACGACCACTACAGCGGAAGAGACGACTACTACCACGACTGCAGACGAGACTACTACAACTACGGAAACCACTACGACGACAGCCGATGCCACGACCACTACTACCACTGCAGCCATTCTCCCAACTTGTGTCTCCGATCCGAATCAGCAGTTAGGATACTCGTCTACCGGTGGTGGCGCGAATTACATCGTTCTCGACCAGAATGCTTTTAGCGACGGCAACCCAAGCGCCTACAATGCTGACACCGCCCTGTGCCAGCCACTGAGCGAAATCAGCGGTGGAACAAGCTTGCAAAGTCTGACTTGGGTGAACCGGAACTGGCCTAACAACGGCGATGCTGATTTTGCTGCCGTGACTTTAATGACGACTCCAGCAACTACAATCACCGTTCCAAGGAACTCTATCCTTGTACGAGGCTACTTTGTCGCACCAAATTTGATCCCCGACACGTATACATTCACTCTTAGCCGAGGTACTGTGGACAATTTTGCGCGAGCTTGGTTCGGTGCAAACGCGGCAAACCCGTCGGACAGCAATGCAGACCTCGTTGCTACTCGCGGCTTTGTTCCGGCCAATGAAGACCTCACCTACACTTCACCTATTCTTGCACAGGGTCAGATTCTCCGCTTTGCGTACCTCTGGTCAAACGGTGGCGGCCAGGCTCGTAGTGAACTAATGATCAGCGCATCGGCGACTAACGATGCATCGTCTGGCAACTTCATCGGCGACTGCGTGCCTAATCCAAACCCTCCATGTAACCCTACTACCACTACCACCACTACCACCACTGCTGAAGCGACAACAACCACTACCGACGCTACTACTACGACCACGGACGAGACCACAACCACTACCACTGCGGAGGAGACCACCACCACCACCACGGCGGAAGAGACTACAACGACGACTACTGCAGAGGAGACCACAACCACAACCACCGCGGAGGAGACCACAACCACTACTACTGCTGAAGCCACAACCACAACCACGACGGAGGAGACTACAACGACGACTACCGCGGAGGAGACCACAACGACGACTACCGCGGAGGAGACAACAACTACAACTGCTGAAGCTACAACTACCACTACCACTGCGGAGGAGACCACAACCACTACGGCAGTGGAGACCACAACCACAACTACTGCGGAGGAGACTACAACCACTACGGCAGAGGAGACCACAACCACAACCACCGCGGAGGAGACTACAACTACGACTACCGCGGAGGAAACCACAACCACTACCACTGCGGAACAAACTACTACCACCACCACTGCTCAGACTACTACCACTACCACCACTACTACCACAACGTCTACGACGACGACGACGACGACGACTGCAGGCACACAAGCTACGTAAGTTTTAGCATTCCGCTCTGTCAATCTCTTCCGCACACTGACGATCGTCAACAGCCCATTCTGCAACCCTAACCTTCGCGAAAGGAACAATGTTCCGAATAGCGGTGGCTGTCAGAACAACTGCTACTGTGACACTCAGTTCGGCACTGGAAACCGTGTCTGCGACGCAAACCCGGAACCAAGGGATCCAAATTTCACCTGCCGAACAGATGCTGATTGCGGTGCCATGGAATTCTGCGCTGCAGGATTCTATCAGCGTTTCTACGGACATCCCGTTTGTGTCAGTTACTCAGGATGCACAAGCACGTACACCGATCCACGCACACCTGGCCAGCCGCCTCGTCAACCGGGTGGTCGGAAGCGTGCGCCTCGTGTGGCCTCTGTCCCGACCATCGCCGAGATTCCTGAATGGAATGTTCGCGTGGCAAACCTCACTGAGGGCGTCCCATACCTGGACGAAGAGTGATCTCGTATCGTTCATCGAGGTGTCTCCAATTTCTGAGACATGAGAACCTACACAGCCATCCGGTCACTACTGCATGGGCAAGGGGTTCGAAGGGGTTTCGTAATTCATTCAAGGTTGATGAGTTCTGTTTCTACCTATAGCTCGAAGGGAAATGCCATCACAATTCCCATTCGTGGCGCGCACATCAACCATTTACGATCTGTACGAGGATAATATGACACTTGACGAGACGGTGGTTTGGAGATAAAATGTTCTTGATTCACATTAGACAGTGCACCGCAGTCAACAGCTGTGTCATTCACCACTTGCTTCTCAGTCTCACCCTCACAGCACACATTACCTCGCGTGCAGTGGATGTAGTGCAGTTTCCTTGCAACCGAATGCAAAGCAGACAGAACCGTGTCAAGCTCATCAGCAAAGATCGATCGCAATCGATGGGTCCGTTATTTCCAAACTTAGCACGTCCAGAGTCGAAGCAAAATGTGATCGACAGCTCTGTTGATCACAGTCGTTGTCGCAGTGCGGACTTGGACAACGACACCGAGGATGCGACCATTGTGTGATCGACGCGCTCGAGGGCTGTAGTGGACCAGACTCGCTTTCGGTTCGCCGCGAGTAATGCTCAAGACACCGGACACGGCCTTTAGTCTGGGCCCGAGCGGAATGTGGCTGGCGTGATGCAGGCAAGCTCTTCACGATCCGCGCTCAGACTTTCCACGTCGTGTGTAGAGAGAGTTTGGCTCGGAAAAGTCAATCTCCACATCTTTTCCGCTCCGTTTTCCTCTTAGAGACATGCAGGGCAGATCTAGATTCGGGGAAACCCATTTCAGCTCTTGGCGCTCAAGCCTCTCCAGCTCCTCGCTTGTGACAGAGCTTGTTTGCTGGCAAATCTAGGCGAGCCAGTATGCATATGGTGGCGCGAGCTATGAGCAGCACTGCGAGTGGATCACAATTTTTTTTTCCCGTCGACGTTATTGCCCATTGCATTTTGTACGATCTCTGACAACAGCTTCGGCTTACTCGGGCACCGGAAGGCTCCCCTCGTTTGTTGGTGGCAGAACGCGGCGGTCGTGTGTTCTTTGTTCTGGCTTGTCGAATCTCGTTTGGAAGCATGTCCTCTGTTGTGTGTATTTCCAGACGGCAGCGGCGGATTGCCTTTCAACGATTTCTGCTATTGTTTGTGATTGGCATAGTCGTCTGCTTGGTCTTCTTCCCGTCCACAGCAAGGACTATCGTCAGCTCTCTGGTTGGCCAAGATGCTGAGCAGACCACAATCGACGTTGGCGCCTCGCGGCAGCAAGAGGACCTGTCCGGTCCAGGCAAAGCATTGCCATCGGATGCTGCCGTCAACAAACAGTCGATAGACAGCGAGCCGCTTTCTCAGGGCCGACCACTGTGGCCAGGGCAACGAAAGACCGTCCCCCTGCCAGAACAGCAAGTGTTGAAAAAATCAGCAAGTCGATCCGATGAAGAGCTCGCAGACAAAATTCGCGAATTGGAGGCTATGCTTCCCTCGGAAGACTTCATCGAGGATTTGCTGTCTCCATTGCCGAAGTCTGGCGGCCCACAGCTTCTTCACGAGCTATCTATTCGAACGCGCGTGTTCAAAGGCGCTTTCGAAGCATGGGAGGACCTTCACTTGCACGACGATGGAGAGACCGCCGTACAGTCACAGGATGTAGTTCGGTCTATCAGCAAGTCCAGCTCACTCTCCAGAGCTGCTCGACGCGATGCTATCCACGTATACGATAGCTTTCGTTCATACTTCACTCAGCTCGCAGAGACCTTATTCCCGTGGACTATGCCTTATTACAGTGATCACATGTCACTGCATACGAGTTTCTACAAAGGCGGCAAAGGCATCGTGTTTACCGGTGGGGACCGGCAGGTTCGCTACATTATCACATCGATCAAAGGCATGCGGGAGTTGGGCTGCTCGCTGCCTGTCGAGGTTCTGTACCTGGGTGATGATGACATCCGCGAGGAGAATCGAGATCGATTGGAGGAGATTGAAGGCGTCACCACACGCAACATGGCGCAGATGATTGACGATCAAGGCTGGACGCTCAAAGGTATGTGTTCTGCGCGCAATCGTAAAAAGGCCAGAAAGAGTCTCTAACATTGATCAGGTTGGGCTGCGAAGCCTTTTGCCATCCTCTTGTCATCGTTTCGAGAAGTTATCTTCGTCGATGCTGATGCTCTGTTTTTGCAAAGCCCCGAGTTACTCTTTTACAGCCCAGGATACGTCGAGTCGGGAGCACTTTTCTTCAAGGACCGCAATTTGATGCCCGAAAACAGGCGAGCCTGGCTGAAATCGTTCCTCCCCAAGCCAATCTCTCATCATGTGAAGAAGAACAGGATGTGGACTGGTGAGAGTGGTCACATGCAGGACTCGGGCGTTGTTGTCATCGATAAATGGAGGCATTTTGTCGCTCTCTTACTTACCACCAGACTGAATGGACCTGATCGCGATGGCAATAAGGAGGCTGGCAAGAAAGGCGTCTATGAAATGGTGTACGGGGACAAAGAGACCTTCTGGCTGAGCTGGGAAATGGCTGGAGACCTCGGCTACGCTTTTCACGACAGTGTCGCCGGCACTATGGGCTCCCCTGGCCCTCTTGAGCCAGCTGACAGCGACAAGAAGCCTACTAAGAAGGAAAAGTTGCCCGTGGGATCTGATCAGGAGCTGCCAGAGAAGGGCACCGGTGATAATGAGACGGAAACAGAAGCTCGTGATTCCGTCTGCTCTTCACAACTTCTTCATTTCGACGATCAAGGACTTCCATTCTGGCTGAACGGCTGGCTAGCGCGGTCGAAACAGTCGGATGCGAAGCTAGAAACGGATGTTCGATTCGAGGGGTATATGAAAGAGCCACCCGAGACCGGCAAGCATGAGGGAGACAAGATAATTTGGCATGTAAGAAAGAGCAATGTTGTGTGTTTGCATAAGCAGGAGTTTACGCGATTTGCATACCAGGAACAAAAGAATTTAAAGATGCTGATACGGTTGGCTAGGGAGAATGAGTAACGTTAGAATCATGATAGAATCGACACTGTTCGCAGTCGTTCGGTACAGCTTAGCAAGGCTGAGCCCTTTGATCGTACTTTCCAGTCTCTCCATCACACGCAGAGGCTTACATGACGCGGGAACCAACGACACAACGGAGGCCACGTTACACAGCCTGACTGGATGAGCTGGGAGGCTTCGTCGTCCTTTCGCGTCCATGCGAGCTACCTGTCCGAAAGAATCACGCGAAAGCCCGTCAACATCTAGACCCTCCAGATAGCGCTTCCCACAGCTCTTATCTGTGGCGCCATGGCTTGCATCGATGCATGGGCAGAGCTCGTAAGAGTAAATGGACTGATCAAGCAACAATGTGCCACGTGGAAAGCTTCTCATCGCCTGCGTCTCAGCCATACCCGTCTTTGCATTCCCGCGTGGTGCGTCCAGAGAGACTTTTTAACTTTTCCCGAGCAGACCGACTGGGCCCCTAGGTCAAGCAATGGCGGCCTCTTGGGGTCGCTCAGGATACTGCGCGACTGAATTATAATACAATCATAGTTGCAGCAGGGAAGCTACTTCGCACACCACGTGTCGATCCAAAATAACGCCGCCACGGTGCATCAAGAGCTGCAGCAAAGCCACACACGCCTCCGATTTCGACTGCCAAACCCAACTTGAATCGTGGTCGCTGCTGTATACTCGTCGAGCGTAGAACGATGTCAGTCATAAGTGAGGGGCTGGGAGCCAAGCAAGTATGTTGGCTCCTAAGACGCTGAGATTCAAGCGAGCGCGCAGGGAGGCGCGGAACTCCAAGCGAGGAGGGCGTCTGCGTATTTCGATCGAGATCTGAATGGAAATGGGTACAGAAGTTCCCTTTGTCCGGTCGTAAAAACGTATCAAGTAGTAAAGGACCACGTTTGTTGAAATATGTCACAGCCCAATACTCCGAGTACTTCGTTCCAAATCACCAAGCACATATCTATCGACAGCAAATCCGAACCTATCTGCAATGTTGCCCCTTTAATCAAACTTAACGATGCATTCGACAATCCTCAGAGCGAGCCGCTGAGACCGGACTCATGGGCAAGGAGCTTCGGCGCGTTAATGGCCGTTTTATTTTGTCGGTGCGCTCGTCCCCGGTCACGCACGCGTACTCAGCTCGTTTGATTTGGCCTCACATCCACCAATTGACTGGGCTCCCCTTGTCGGAGCTTAACGCCGGCTTGAAGTGAGCCCAGCGACGTGCGGTCAATCTATTGTATCAAAACATGCACTCGCTGCAGAGAGAGATTATGGGAAGCGCCAATCAGAATCTGAGGGACTGGGCAAGGGGGCCAGTGAAAACTTGAAGAGTTGGTAGATCATCATCGAGCGGAGACTCTGCAATGAGCGCTTGAATACACGTAGAGGAAGTTCTCCCGCGCGACATCTGGTGGATAGATCTCTCACGTACCCTCAGGTGCCGAGGTGCACAGGAGCAAGGCGCCAGGGATTTGCCTTATGGAACAAAGCGCCGCGCAAGGTCGCGCAGTGTTCATTGGCTTTAAATCTATCCGAAACTGCACTCTGCAGTGTCCACAGCTGGATTCTACAGAGTATAAGCCAGGAAGCGAGGCTCTTACCAAGGGTGAAGGAAATCAGGAATGTAAGTTTGATGGAATGCACTCCCATTAGGCGCAATGCTAAAAGGAAACCAAGTCCGAATCTATTAGCGCAGAATGATCGCTTTTCGGAGATCCATGATTGCACAGGCATGCGAATGAGTTGTTGACCATCTGAAGCAGGAGTCTTCAGGCTCCTTCAAGGTACAGTGGCAGGCAGGCAAGCATTTGATTCAATCTCGTGTGATAAATTCCTCCATTTAGACGACGGCTATCTGCATCCAAAGCGATTGCTACAAAGCATACCTGGCTCCGAATCAAGAGCGATTCTACTGCCTCCTTGCTCAAAAATAACCTAGAGTATGTTTTAGCGATTAGTCTGAGACGCAACTCTACAACGTATTAGAGTAGTCCTTTCTCTAACAGTGACAAATAGGTCTTAGGTGTCTAGCTTTACGAAAAAGCGCGACTGCATTAGAGAGCGCCGTCCGAGACACAAACGCATGTGCCTTCAGCAGACAAGACCTCCATCCACCTTACAGGAAATTCTCACAGGCTCTCATGAGGTATTGCTGTCTCTGCTCGTCTTTGGACTGTCACAGTTGTCACATCTCATCTAAAGAGGCAGTAAAAGAGTGTTACATGTCGCTGAGCTGGGTCGCGGATGGAAAATATTCCGCTTGGGGATTTAGGACACCGTACGAAGTCTCCAAGATCAACGGACACTGGATGATTGACGTACAATTGCGTTGTTTGGAACGGCCTCATGCTTTTATGTTGCTGTGATAGCAACTGAGTGGTAGGATTGGAACCGTCACCGAATATACTCCTCGCTCCAGTAGGATGGTCGCGAGCATGTCCCCGAGAGTCTCAATTCGTCGCCTCGATCCCGCATCTAATCATGTTTCTAAAAAGAGTGACAGAGCCCTCCAATGATGCTGAACTACGGGGTGGAATTCAGATAGGCATCCATGGAGCCCCGGTGCACTCACCCAGGTGTGCGTGGCCGGGAGGGTCCACTCTCTAGGCGGTCTCATCAGTAGTCAGACTACCTGAAAAGTATGTCGCATCATGAAAGTTTGTACACGGGGGCGCAGTTAGCGTGAAGCTCTCATGAGTGCGGGTGAGGCGTTATTAGCGTGTCCCATCCCTGACTTTGGAGGTTGTGAGTAGGAGCTCATCAGCCCTACGTGGCACTCTTGGAGCTAATGCTCAACAGATGGCGCCAGACACCTTCTAGTTCTGATCGAGTTAGACCAGGCGGTGATCACAAACGCGCTAGAATCTGGAGCCCTGAACGCCTTCAAAACTCGAAAAGCCTCCTCGCTACACATCACTGCAACGACAGTCGGCTCCGAAAAGTGCGAGCTCCATAGCTATTCCTTGATTGAGCGATCACCTGGTTGCCGAGACTTGTCGTGCCCTGATTCCAACAAAGTGGCGGAGGAGAGGCGTATATGTTCCAATGAGACATTCTGAACGTGTTGCTTTGAACGAATAGCATGGCGCGCACGTGCTGGTTGTGGAATGAGCCAGAAAATGTCCCTGTTTGTGGAGCGTCGTCAGCAGAGTTCGAACTATCTCGCCATATCACGTAGTGGGGGCATCGCTGGCACTTGATATAGCTATGCAGTGTTTGCTCATTTTGACCAGAAAATAGTGGGTTCTCGGCGAGTTCAGAACAGGTACTCAGCTCGGAGGCGAAATTCCACTGTGGCTGGGTTCCAGCATGCGTATTCCGCCTGGAAGCGCTATTGAAGCCGCGTTTTATTTCACCCTAATCCACGCCTCCGTCTCATCAAGCCGGTAGGTGCATAATGGCGGCCACGAGGCTGCTCCTCGTACTGCCACGAGAAAGGCGCTCGGAGTCGCCGCGCTCCAGCTTCAGGGTTCAAGCCTTCGCTTTGACTGCCCTCTGCGGCGAGGTACATGTCATCAGTCTGACGAGACCCGGAACCGCGTCATGTACAGCTGAGGCACGAATGAGCCCCCCAGTCGCAGACAAGGGGAGGAAAGTATGGTGGAAGCATCATTTGCCTCGCCAAGACAAGATCTTACCTGTTGATTGCCTTGCAGAGCAGTTTGATGAGATGAATTCATTCAATAGCGCTGATACTCCATCTGATCTGGCTACGGCCGGCTGGATTGGCGCTGATCTATGGTGAATTCCATTAGATTACGATGTGATGCCTGGCCTTCAGCGGTCCAAAAACACCTTCTACAGAGGTGTCAATCAGGTAACATCGACTGGCAAGCTTCACGGTGAAGGGCAGCTTCACCAAGGTCGTCACTACATAGCCATCAACGTTTCATTGCATCTCCTCTATGTCACTTCGAAGTCCCACAAAGGCTACAATAACGGAATTCTCCTTAAAAGCATCTGTATCATGATAGATGCTTGGCACCATGGACTTCATCCACTTGTTCGAAGCTCGAGGTAAGAAAAGTTCTCTTCTCGCCCGCGAAGATCATGTAATTCATGACCCGACAGCGCGCTGCTACTGCTTCCTCGTCGTTTGAGGACAACTGGAAGATATTCCGAATGTGTCGGAGCGTTAGCACGGCGGTGATGGCCGTCAATATCCTTGTCAAAGCTGCATGAAGGGAGAGGTGTCCGGCCGATGGTGGGATTTGCCTCTCGCACATTTCCTGTCCGCAAAGTGGAATCTTTTCTTAGTATGACTTGGACTTTCATGGGCTCTTAAGCTGATGAATCATATTTGGAGTTGTGGTGGCAGAGTTTCCGCAACCAACAGGTTGACTTCGTCAATGCTATGAGCAATACAGACACACGGCGACTCGTCACATCGCTTCCAGATCGGATCCGGCAGCCAGGAGCATGTATACACGAACGTATATACCTTACGTTGACACTTCTATGCACTGGGGTTCGGACCTGAGGCTGACAACATGCCTGACACATGACAAAGCTTGCGACTACACCGGTCAAATTAGATGGACAAGCAGTCCGTTATGATTTGATGTCGACGAGCTCAGGCTTCTTCCTATTTCCCAGTGCCAGAGTATCCTTTGTAGTGCTGTACCATTCCGCAGCGCTATGATCTATCATTCATTAATTTTTATTACATACAAGTAATGATCTTATTTCTTCTCGTTTGTCTCTCCGTTTGAGACAGTCCGGGTCCTCCGCTTTCTCTGCACAGGCAAGACTCTGAAAACATAGTACAACGACACCGCAATACCGACACTGGCGATGATATAGACCCATCTAGAAGAACACAAAGTCAGCAATCAGGCTCTTGAATCGAGGGAAGAAGATGAGGCAGGTCAAAACTTACACAAGTCCAAAGTCTCGCCATCGGTTGCCCCATTCGATTCCTGCGTTGGAGAGGTATTGATCCGCCGTTGTGAGCGAGCAGTACCCGCAGTCGCTCGTCGCTTGTGGGTTCTGTAACACGCCGTAGGAAGTAGTCAGGTATTCAGCCATGTACTCGCCGCAAGTCTGTCCAGCCGGAGGTTGGAAGACATTGATCTCGCTCGAAGAACATTCGATCGGCCTTTGGTGGAGCATAGTCGTCGCAATGGAGGAAATAAGGTAGGTCATAGGGGAAACCCTGTACATGAACATCCAGAAGCCCGGCAGTTGGTTCGGAGGTTGCATGACTCCGCAGAAGATGATCATCATCGAGAACAGCAGCACGACGATCGCGCTTGCTGTCAAAGCGTCTGGCATGACGACGATGCACATCTGTGAAAAGACGGATGCGTAGATGAAGAATGCGATGAACAGCAGAAGGACTAGGATCTGACGTTCCGAGGTTTGGCCCGCACCGACGACCGGGTAGTAGAAGACCGTCCAGGTGAAGATGCCAGATAGGATTTGCCACGGCACCTCGACGATTATGTTCGCAATCAGGAACGCCTTCCAGCTATATGCCTTGCTTGGACGTTCCCGAACCTCGTACAACGCTCGTTGCGTGACGAAAAGAGGCATGACCTGGTTCGTAATATTGGTGAAGATACAAACTACCATGAACACGGCGTACAGGACATTTTGCATGCCTTGCAGCGAGGTTTTGGCGTCGTAGAAGGAGAAGCCGATGAACAGGCCCGATCCGAATCCTAGAGCAATCTTCGCGATAATGTAAGCTGGCATGCGCCAGTACTGCTGGAACACGCGCTTCGTAACCTCTACCATCTGGAAAGACAATGGCATGGCGAATTCCGACTGCGACAGGTCCACGGCATCGTCCATAATAGAGTTCGATTGTCTCTGGGTCTGATGGATTCCCTCAATTTCTCTTTGGAGATTCTCGGCCTCGGCACTGTTTCTCCACGTGGAAACCCAATCAGCCTTGTCGTCTCCGATAATGTCGAGCATGTATTCTGCAGGGTTCTCTTCCGAGTCGCAAGGCCTAGCCCCGTTCTTCGAGAAGTAATCCAGTAGGGTGCGGTAGTCTTGTCCAATTTCGCCAAAGTATACAGTCTGTCCGCCTTTCCGAAGGAAAAGTAGTCGATCAAATTGTGCAAAAAGCGTAGCGCTAGGCTGGTGGATGGTACATAAGACTGCCTGGCCATGGTCGGCTAGCTTTCGTAGTAGGGAGCAAATAGCCCACGCGCTTTGCGAGTCGAGCCCACTAGTAGGTTCATCAAGGAAGAGGAGCAGCTTGGGTTTTGCGGCAAGTCTGTAAATCCGTTGGTCAGCGTATGCTCCTTGCACCAAAGACGATGTGCACGTACTCGACTCCAATGGTGAGTAATTTGCGCTGTTCAACATTGAGACCTTCGCCAGGCACACCAACCACGGCCTCGGCAAAATCCTCCATGTTTAGAAGTTTGATGACCTGTTCCACATACGCAAACTTTTCTTCTCTCGACACGCTTTCTGGTTGTCGAAGAAGCGCGGAAAAGCGGAGCGATTCCCTCACTGTCGCTGTGTCTAGATGCAAATCTTGCTGCTGCACATATCCGGTCTTCCGCTGGAAGCTTGCGTCAAGAGGCGCACCGTTGACAAACATGGAGCCAGTAACAACTCCCATGCTCACACGTTGAGCGAGTACCTAGAAGAGTATGTGTGTTAGCAAGCGATTTCACTCCTGTCATGCGCAGTCGAACTTACATCCAATAGAGTCGTCTTCCCCGCCCCCGAAGTGCCCATCAACGCGGTCAGTGTTCCAGGCTTCACATATCCGCTAATGTCATCGAGCAGACGTCTTGGTTCTCCTTTGATCTCGATGTCATACGTGACATTGCGCCACGTGAATAAGTCCGTCTGCGCACTGATTTGAATGTCACTCGCGCTTTCATCGCTGTTCTCCTCAAGGCTGAGCTCCCTCACGGGTCGTGCCTTGTCTTCACCAGCCTCGACGTCGGATACCGTCTTCGTGTCGGCGTTCTTGAGATAGTCCGGCACACGTCCGCGACGGAATACGAGAACCTCCGCCTTCGATGCAGTTGTCGAATTGAGCTCGACGATGGTGAAGTACAACGTCAAGAATCCGACCAGGAATGCGACAAGTATGCCAAAGTTCCGCCAGACGTGATCGTATGTGTAACCAAAAGCGGCATCGATGAAGGCGTCACCTTGCACTCTCATCTCTCCTGCCACCGCGCCTTGGCTCGAGCAAACAAAGATGTCGCCAGTCATGTTCGCATAGTTCGGCACAAAGACGGCGCAGTCGAACTCTCGGCCGTGGAACTCGTTGGCTACCAGTATTTCGAAGCTGTAAAAGACCGGATTGATCCAGCGGATCCACGAGAACCAGTCACCCATGTATTGCGTCGGAAGGATGAAGCCAGTGTATACTCCAACTGCCAGGAGTAGCACTCCGCAAAACGTCATGGCCTCGGACACGGTAGATGAAAGCGCGGCGATCGATCGGAACAGCGCAGCCATCGTGAATGTTGCCATATAGGTAATGAGGAAGTAAAGAAAGAAGTTTCCTGGCTCAGCTCTCAAGCCGGAAAGGAAATAGATGACCAGATTGAAAGCCGCGCCAAGCAGGAATTTAGGAATGATATCAATCACAACTCCTGCAATCGCTTCCGTGGCGGGGTGATAAAAGGCGTAAGACTTGTGTTTCTCGACGATAGGTCGCTGCTCGTACAAAGCGTTGACCTCGTTGATTGCGGAGAAGACACAGATCAGAATGGCGAAAAACAAGGTTGCTCCTTTGGCCGCAAAAGATGCCGTGTTGTTGCGTGTTCCGAAATAAATGCTACCGATCAGAAGTGCCTGCGCGAAGGTCAGTTTGAATCATGTAGCTTCTTGCAGCTGAACTACCATGATAACGTTCATGACTATAGGTGCGACCGTGGCGGGAGGATCGCCCAAGATTCGCTGAAAGGCGCGTTTGGTATTGAGCTTGATCTGCATCGGCACGCTGACCGTGTATGACGAGGATTTACGCGTGTGTCGAGATTGAACACCAGCTTTGAACTCGCGGAAGTCTTGCAGCTCTGTTTGGTTTCCGATCGGATTTGACTGCTCGTATTCAGCAATTTCACGCTGCAGTTGCTGATACTCGGGGCTGTTCTTCCAGTATGCTTCGAACTCGTCGGGTGTGCGTGGGACTTTGCTGTGATAGCCAGCCCGTGGCTGTCTCTCCCCAGGGTTTGTGACACTTGTAAGGAAGTCCCCTGCGGTTTGTCGAGGCGGACAGTACCACCCCATGCGTTCGAAATACGCCTTGCCGTCCTTAGCCTTGCCAAAGAATACTTGGCGCCCTGCATTGAGGACTACAGCTTTGTCGAAGACGTCGTAGATGGGCTGGCTAGCTTGATAGATTGCAACGACGTGCGCTGATCCATCGAGGTCTGCATTGACTCTGAGGGCTTTTACGAATTTCAACGCAGTAGCAGAGTCGAGTCCTCGCGTTGAATTATCCTTGTCGGTGTTAGTAGCTGCAGCATCAAGTGGCCCTTTCATCTGTGGCAAGACTCACCCAGGCTGCAACGGCAGGTTTGGCAAGGGCCATTTCTGCTATGCTAACACGCTTCCGCTCGCCTCCGGAAACGCCTCGGATGAAGTCGTTGCCGACCTTGGTGTTGTAGGTGTGGCTCAGGCCGTATCTGGTTTGTATAGATCAGCGCCGGGCTGTCCTCGTTGCACGTCTATCGCCATCAACTTACACTGCCATGATCACCTTGGTGACGTGCTCGACGGCGTCCTGCCGCGACCCTTGATATGGACGGTTTTGCGGCATTCGCATTGCGGCGGCGTGCTCGAGCGTTTGACCGACCTGTCATAGCGTGTTACCATGAGCAGCCGTCTTGGAGAAGGATGCGCTTTGACAACATACCGTCAGGTGGGGAAAGTGCTTGTCCACTTCTTGATTGTAAATCACCTCGCCCTTGAATTCCTTCATCATTCTGCTCTGCTCGATGCCGTTGTAGTGAACAACTGTATCGTGGTCGACTTGTAGTCCGTGCATCTCCCCCGTCAGCGTCTTCAGAAGCGTGCTGCAGCCTGCACCGGGGCGTCCCAAGACGACGAGAAGTTCACCGCTTTTGACGAGTCCATTGAAGTCTCTCAGGATGTGACGGGGAACTTTCTGCCTTGACCTCCAGATCTCGCCTGCACGCAGTGGCGCTGTGAGTAAGCTCCCAACAGTGGACTGAATGTTCAATGCAGGTCCCGTGCCTCGCACATTCACATTGCGGAATGCGATTCCTGTGCGCTTGACCTTGATTCCTTCCTCGTTCGTCATCTTCGTATTCCACCTGATCCATTTGTAGAGGTCGAATCTGTCACTGCTAGGGTCGAACACGTCGTCGTCGGGCTGAAGCCCTTGCAGCGTGGCATATCGATCTAACGCATTCGCGTCGTGCTGTGCGGCACTGTTACTGATGGCCCCAGTGGACTGCTGCTTCGCCAACGAGGCCAACCGAGTAAGAGTCTTTGCGTCTTCCAGCTCCAGATAGTCGTGACGACGAATGATTTCCAGTTCGTCCTGCTCGGACAAACTAAGGCCGTCGTCGCTGTTGGCCTTGTGCTCCTCCGATGCCATTGTTGCGCCCAACACCCGATGCTGCAGCAAGGACAATGGCCTTCCTCTCACGATGAGTCTTGGGAGCAGCCACCGAGCGTGGGGTGTCCACGGCTTTGTACGGGCTGGGCAGTGGTGCAGGACGGAGACTTTTGTATCGTATGTTAAACATCCCCGGTCTCCCAACGTCTAGGAACGGAGATCGCAACGATGGACGACCCGGGAGTTAATCAGCATCATACTGCAGAAGTGCTGCCATTGCACGCCATACGTTCTCCTCGCAGGGGGCCTCCGAACGGAGTCGGAACGATACCAGAGGACCGATCCGTATGGGCAGCATGTATCAGGACGGAACCATGCTGAATTCCCTTCGCAGCCCAGGCAGCCATGCTTCAAATCCCTCAACCGATGAGCAATCGACGAGTACTATGACCGAATAGGCCTATGGGGCATGTGGCTGACCAACCTGCTCGCATATAAACAGCTCAACGCACCCGCGGTGTCTTCTCCAGCGTATCGAGTCCGACAAATATCGTTACCGTCTTTCTTGGCAGATGCTGTACCATGGGTACCATGCTGATAACAACTAGCGTAGGATCTCTCCGAGTCGCTGGCTCGCTTGGAGCGTAGATCCGAAGATGTACATGTCCTTATGTATTATGCATTAGATGAATATTGTGTGCATTGGTGTCTTATGTCCAGTGATGGACTGTGCATAAAGGTCTTAGTCTCGGCAAATGGTCGTCTTGAGCGTCAGCAACGCATCTTGGCTTTGCTTGCTTGCGCAGTCAGCGTGGCAGCCTGGATGAGGGCTTGGGCGGTGCTTCGTAATCCACGCGGCCGCTTCGTTCGTCCGGCGCCTGTCCCGTCTCAACGGTAATCAGCTGGCGCTCTATATCGGCTGCACTGTTCTTCCATACGTTGCCCGTTCTTTGGAGGCTGCGCACAGCGTCGTGCGCATTCACTCGCTGTGAAGGACGGCGAGTCAAAGAGGCAATCACATCAGATACTCGTCGCTCGTGGAACTTTCAATTGCCGCGTCGAGCCGAAGATTGTCAGACGGGCAGTGCGCTTGTCCTTGCATATGCTCGTGCGTTGTTTCAAGATTGTAGAACCTCAGCACTCCTGTTCTCCCACGATGACGACGCCAATTCGGAGCGGAACAATGTTTTTCCGGCTCGGAACCGTACACTGAAGCACTCATCTGCAAATGGCATGGGCGCCGTCTTTACTACGGTGCGCATCTACACGTGCAGTGTCACCGACATGGGAACGGCAGGCAGACATTGGCGACATAACCTGATCAAGGAGCAGAAGGTACCAATCATGTCTCATGTCCAGCCACGCTGTCTCTCGTACCGCACAGGCGCATTCTGGACGGAGCTCAAAACATCTCATACCTCCATCTCAGATCCACCATCTCCTGGGTGACCCCTCCCTTCATGACCTTTTCAATCAGTTCAGGTCTCCCAGAATTCAGACGCTTGTTCTCTCGGAGCACCAGCCATCGGTAAATGCTGATCGTGATGGCGAAAAGCAACGCGCAACCCATAAGCGCCCCAAATGCCGCATAAAAATGCGGAGGTGCGTAGTACAAGTAGGATGACCAGATGTTGGAAGTACCGCCAATTGCATTGACCAGAGCAGAAGCAGCGGCACGTTTGGAGACTGGCCGTGCTAAATGGAGGTTGATGGTCTTGAAGAGCAGAATTTGCGGTCCCACGGATGCAAAAGGCAGGATCATCATCGCAAAGTATCGAGCACCGATGTTCAGCGTCGACATTGGAATAATGTACATCACCGTGGCGATGGCGATGCATATCAGGATGATGGGATACACAGTATTCTTCCGGTCCGAGACGAAAGAGATACCGTAATACACGAACCCAGCAAGAATGTACGGAGGCGCCGTCAAGAGCAGACTGATCGTTCGCGAGTATCCAAGTGAAGCAACCAGAGACGGAAAGTAATTTGCAATGGATCCCTGGCCTTGGGAGAACATGTTGCAGAGGATGAGAAGGATCAATTTCGGATCCGACAGTGCAGCAGCGAAGCCTTTCAGCACACTTTCATTCTCCGTACCTTCTGCCGCTCCTGCTTCCGACTCAATGCGCCAGACTGCCAACTCCCTCTCAGTTGTGGACAGCATACGACAGTTGTGCGGGAATTCAGGCATGATGAAGGCGAAAATCAGGCCGATGCCGACGGTCGCCGAGCCTCTAAACGAAGATGATATCAGTATCCGGCCACTGCGGGACAAGGCTTTGGAACTCACTTACTCGATGATGAAAAGCCATCGCCACCCTGCAATACCGTGTGTTCCATCGAGCTGAAGAATAGCAGCAGCGAACAAGCCACCGAAGGCATTGCCGACCTGCTGGGCAATATACAATCCAGCAAGGCGCTTTCCCAGCTCTTTCTTGGTATACCATGCAGAGAGATAATAAATCGCTCCAGGGAAAAACACTGCCTCTACAACTCCCAATATGCAGCGAACTGCAAGCAGTTGTTCGTACGTGTTGACAGCAGATGTGGCCGCGGAGATGGCGCCCCAAACCACTGCTGCTGAACAAATATACAATCCTGGTCTTGAGATCTTAGTGATGATCAGGTTGCTTGGGATCTGGAAAGGCAAGTATCCGGCAAACAGAATGGAGATGGCCGTGGCAAATTGCTGCTCGTTCATTTGCAGGTCCTCCATGATACCCTGCAATTTGGCGGCCGAGAGATTTTGACGATCGATATAGTTGAGAATGTATAAGATCCCTATCGTTGGCAAGATGATCAGGTCCATCTTGCGTACCAGCCTGCGGTTGCGACGGACATTCTCTTCATGGCTGAGATTGTGAATGGTTTCAGGCTCACGGGGATTGGTGACGTGGCTGAGGTCTTTCCACATTCCCACGCCGACGGCGCTGACATTATCCTCGACCTCTTCAAGCTGGGGCTTCTTGTCTGTATCAGCGGCTGTAACGCCTGCAGAGCGGCTGGGTCCTTTGCTCGCAGGAGGGGAAGCGACGCCGGCCATGACCGTTCGTGCAGCAAAGAGTCGTGTTGTGAAGGCAGGCAGAGACACCTCAATCACTCGCTATGCGACATTCCACGCAATCCTTATATGGCTGTCTTCGAGCAATGCATCACTGACTCGGTGATAGGGATTGTCGAATAGCATGAGGTATCGGTGTCTGATCTAGCCAACCGCCCATATCTTTTGGCTTGCCACTCCTCCCTAATCTAGTGATAAGGGTACGTAGCAACTACTTCCAATCAGCCACCCGTGCCCCAGTAGGTTGCCAACAATGCTTGCCCAGTGATGAGTGAAGGTGGATAGAAATGTCAATGCCGACCATCACCGCAATGTTCCCGGCCCGGCATCCGAGAGATACGACCCCTGTCGTTGATGGGAGGAGCTCCGCCAGACTCCTCCTCCTGCTCCTCCAACAACGCAAGTCTCGCCGGTGTCTCCACACTATCATCAGAGATACTTCCTGCAAGGTACAGCACGCCGAAGAAAAGCTGCCATGGCCGCGCGAGACATTGCCATTGGCCCGGCATTGCCAGATGCTCCGCTTTGCAATCTGGACATCAGCTTGAAAGTCAGTAACCTCTGACATTACATCTTGTTCCTTGTCTTCTTGTTCACCAACACCTCACTTCTATCTCTCATTCATTCTTTTGAGCACATCCCGATTGTCGATAGCGGCGTCTACCAAGAACCTCTCAATTCGCAGCAAGGAGTCCTCGCAACCATGGGCAGCACATCTCCACCATCAACAGCATACGCAACACCACTCACTACGAAAGTTCAAAATGGGCGCCTTCGACTGCTTAACAAGCTCCAATCGGGAGAATACCCTGTAATGACATTCATGGCAATTCCGTCAGTGCGAATGGCTCAAATCGTAGCTCTGACCGATTTGGACGGCATCATCATCGATTGCGAGCACGGCCATATTGGCGACGATGCAATGCACAACTCAGTCGCAGCCATTTCCGCGCTAGGAGTCTCGCCTATCATTCGAATCCGGGGACCAGCTCACGACATCATCAAGCGTGCTCTCGATACTGGAGCACACGGTATCATGGTTCCCCAAATCAACACTGCCCTGGAAGCTGCGCAAGTGGTCGCGTCGTCGAAGTTTCCGCCACAAGGCATCCGAGGCCAAGGATCAGCATTTCCGGCCATTGGTCATGGCTTGACGACTCCAGAATACATGAAGTCTGCGAACGAGACGATCATCACCATGATCCAGATTGAGACACGCGAGGGGTTGGAGAACGTCGACGCTATTGCTGCTACTCCTGGGGTAGATCTGATCTTCATCGGCCCCAACGATCTTGCACAAGCCTTGCTCGGATATGTACCGGCTCGAGGCGACGAGCCGGAGTTCATCGCGGCGATAGACAAGATCGTGGGCGCTGCAAGAAAGCATGGGAAGTGGGCGGGGAGAATGGTAAATAACGGAATTACGGCAAAGGAGGCAAGAGGGAAGTACGACACTGTGGCGATGACTGGCGATACGAAGGCAATTCAGAATTGGTACATAAGTGAGCTGGAGACGGCTCGGTCATAGCTGAAAATCTACAACAATAGAAAAGTTCATGGGTTCCCCTCATGAGTTACCTCTTCAAGAGCAAAGTGGATTTTTCTAGGTCAGGCACATGATTGGTGTGTCAGTTGTGTCGTTCGTTCCTTAGCACGTGCCGGATGAAACCAACAAAACTCATGCCTCGGATCAAAGCGACTTGGTCACTCTCAGAGCAAATCTGACAATCTGCAGCTCTTCTTGAAGTAGCGTTGACCATATCATGCACTAACGCTTGAATCCTCTGCAATCGAGTGCGGAACAAAGATGCCAGTCTGCTCGTGAGCAGTGGGTAAGCGCAAAGCCCTCTCATACGCGTTCTCTTTTCCGAATCGACAATGCTCTACTGCCAACTTGCCTCGTCTCTACCGAAATCGTGCTATCATGGTCTTTCAGAGAAACAGGTCCATGCATCTGCTGCCGAGCCTTACCACAGCAATAAAACTTCTCTGACACAAGGTCGACTTGGTAAATTCGCGGCATCTATGTACCACTTTCCTTCTCTACGCCTGAGCTATACACTCAATCTCAATCACAGTTCCATCTCCCGGCGGCAGTGCCTGCAAGCATGACCTCGAAGGCATAGGCTTCGGCAAAAATTCGATATACACCTCGTTCATCGCCGCAAAATCTTTCATGTCTGCCAAGTACACATTGTACTTCACAACTTGCTCGAGAGAAGATCCGGAGAGCTCGAGGACTTCTTTGAGGTTTTGTAGGACGGTACGCTGTGTTCGGTGTCAGTGGCTATCGCGATTGTGGAGAATGATCGTGGCCATGTGTACTGTTGCTTGTTTAATTTCGCCTGTTGCTGTTTGGCCGGCGCAGAATACGAGACCTGGAACTTTTGTCGCTGGGCCTGAGAATTCACGTTAGTGGACTAGTTCGCTGTAACCGCAGTTGCAATTATGGTTCGTATGCTTACAGTTATGTGGCTTGGGGGGAAACTTTTCGCTCGAGATTAGCTGGCGAGACATGATCCTTTGTTATCGAGTATGCTGTCTCAGAATAGGTGATGAATGAGTAGTGAAGCAAATTTTGTGCACTTAGGGAGTGCGTGGTAGATGGACGGGAAGTTTTGTAGCTTGCTCAAGCCAGTGACACTCCGATGTTCGGGCAGCGTGCCCCCAGATCCAGGATTACCACTCATCATTTACACAGATAAGAGTCCACTGCACGGCGGTGCTCACTACCAGGTTCATGCTACTCAATCCTCACGGTGTTCGTGCTTGTGGGGAGAGCATGCAAGGAAGACCCGCGTTTTAGGCACATGGGAGGAGCTCCGCCGGGAGGAGCTGGGAGGAGCTCGGCTTTCGCACTGATAGCGTTCCGGAGGAGCAGCAAGTAACGCGAATCTCAGATATGGGGTCAAGGTCGTGAGAAGTCGGCCGTCGATTCGGCAAAGTCAGCGAGACGGAAGGTAGGTATGGCGATATGGGAACATCCGGCTCTTCTACACTTGTCAGCATCCAGACCTTGCGGGAGCACGTCGAACATATATCAGATTGTTAAGAGCCGATCTCTTCTCCTATTCAAATCTGTCCAAACATACCTGAAATCAACTGATCGTTATATTGTCGCTCACACAGAAGATGGCGCCAACAGCTCCATTCAGCCCTCCTCCGCCAACACAAACTGGCAAACCTTTTGTGCCGGACTGGATCCCACCTCCAGCCACCAAGCAAAAAGAACGATTTGCAGAGCTGAGTTCCATTGACCTGTCACTGCTAGACTCTGAGGACCCTGCAGTGGTCGATGGGCTTGTCCAGCAAGTCAAGAAAGCCATCCGTGACGATGGGTTTCTGTTTCTCGAGAATTATGGCGTGTCTCTAGAACAGCTCCATCGTCAATTTGCGCTTGCACAATACCTATATCACAACATCACAGATGAAGATAAAGAACGACTGCTGTTCGATCCAGAGACGGGCCGATGGTCAGGGTACAAACACCCATACGGCTTCAAGGTGAGACCAGCTCCAACTCTCCAGGCAGTCTACAGACTAACGCCACCGGCAGCGTCATCGAGCAATGCCAGACGGCATTGAGCAGTTCAATTGGTACAAAGATGAGTGGGACAATTTGGATCGAGTGCCAAAATGCCTGCACCCGTTCATGGACGAGATCACCGCGTTCTGTGAATACTTGACCAAGTCGGTGAATCGCAGACTGCTGACATTGTTCTCCCGAGTCCTGGAATTGCCCGATGATTACCTTTGGGAGAATGTCCAGTCACACGGTAGTCCAACCGGCGAGGGCTACTTCCGTCACGCACTCTTCCGTCCAGTAGAGAAAACCACCAAGGAAGCATCGAAAGGACTTCGGATGCATGGTCATACCGATTTTGGCCTTACGACTCTGCTCTTCTCAGTTCCCATTTCGTGTTTGCAGATCTGGGGTCGCGATGAGCAGTGGCACTATGTGCCCTACAAGCCTGGAGCTCTGGTCATCAACATTGGCGATACTCTGGAAATCGTATCAGGTGGTCACTTCAAGGCCACCCGTCACCGAGTGTTCTCGCCACCAGCTGACCAACAGCACGAAGAACGACTCTCTTTGGTACTGTTCAACAGCTCTGTCGGCGACCTGCGGATGACACCTGCTGCGAGTAAGTTTGCGTTCCGGGTCTCTCTGCGGATACTTGCTGACCGAGACTGCCTTAGCTTCACCACTTATTCAGCGAGAAGGCTGTGTCGAGGACCAAGGCGTGTACAAGGAATTCGCCAGAAGAAGAGCCATGGGAATGGAGGTGCCCACAAATCGGGAATGGCGAGAGATTCAAATTGCAACGGCGACGGATCCGACAGATACTACTCGAAACCGTATCGGAGCGGATCAAGTGCTGGTCAATGGAAAACTGATGCAGCAGCGAGATTACATGGGAGTTCGAGTGGTACTCCCTGTGTGAGGCGTTCAAAAGAGTAGTCCAGTCGAGTGAGCAGAGGCAGTCTTGTTCAGACTCGTTGCTCTTGTGCCGAAACATACTTCACGCCTCCCTGGCAGAATCTGGACACTTGATAGTCCTGACATCGGGCCAATCTGTTGCTTCTCCACTGTGCCTGCCGGCTGGTTGTTGGTGATCCCAGCCACTCGTCTAATACGCCCGCGTTGACATAGCGATGATCAGTCTCTAGTTAGTCCTCCAGTGAATCTTGGTGCCCATTCCGATGGCTCTCCCGAAAGCAACGCAGAAGGAAAAGAGCGGAGAGAAGGGTGCTAGACAGTGGAGAAGATCTCCGCACGGCTTGGCAAAAGCTTTCTTGATCCCAGGTGCCGAAAACACGAAATGAGCCGGGGCCAACATGATAGATAAGTACTCCACGCGGCGACGGCGAACATGATAGGCGAACTATGTGATGCCAATGAAGACGAGGGGGTTCCTTGGGCCGTCAAACGCCGTCGGGTGCCCCATCTGATGCGGAGGTCGATGCTCACGCCCTGGCATCCACCTACGTTGCTCCGCCAGTCTAAGCCACCATGTCTTCCAATCACTCCACAAGCCATCAACCATTCGGATGTACCCTCTGCGATAGACGGTTTACACGACACGAGAATCTGAAACGACATGCGGCTCTTCATGGACCTCCACGTTCTAGCAGGTCCCTCGCATGTCCGATATGCGACACTACCTTCTCGCGACGTGATCTCCAGCATCGCCACATGAAACGGAAGCATCCTGAGGTTCACAGTGCCGGGTCCTCGACAACACAATATCGAGTGCTTCCGAAGTCTGCTGCACCATCATCAGAAGTGGCTCTGCCTCTACACAGCACACCGGGTAGCAGCGAAGATTTTGCATCTCCCGAGGATCGCAGCAGGGAGTGGCAGTCTGCTCAGCCTGTTGACAGTCATCTCACGGAGCCCCGATATGAACAACAGATTCTATTGAACCGTTCCCCTACCAACCAATCCTGGTCTTCACTAGACGGCTCTTTTCCCATGGCAAGCGATCATGGCTCGTATGAAAGCTCTGCAAGCGCGCTTTTAGCTCATGGCGTGCAGAAACACGCCGTAGCTCCAGATTTGCGTACCCAACAGGATTGGTCTACGCCGGAAAGTCTAAGACAATATGGCATTGGGCTCTATTTCAACCGATTCGCGCCATCTTTGCCTGTAATACACCAAGCAACGTTCGACCCGGAAGCAATGCCAGAGTTCCTACTGCTCGCTATGCTGTCGATTGGCCTGCACTACAACGAAAGCTCTGGCGCAGCAGTGGAATACTACGAACGAGCAGTGAATCTCGTTGATGCGATTGAGCACGAGGACTTGAACAGCACCAAAGACGTACTCATCGTTGTCCAAAGTCTCTTGTTGCTCGAAATCTTTGCAGTGCTTTTTCTATGCGGACGCCACTCCGCCACTGGGTTTCGGCTGCATACCCGCTTGATCACATTGGCTCGCTCACATCGGCTTTTGCAAGCCAATTCACAGCAAGACGAAACGATGGCTGAAGATCTGGAAGCTGTGTGGCAGCACTTTGTCTTCACAGAATCCTGCAAGCGTGCTGTCCTTGCCGTGCATCAGCTGGACGCACTGTGGTATCACTTACTGTCCGTTCCTCGCCTCCTTTCCCATCTCGAGATCAAACACGATCTGCCGTGTCCACGCGATGATTGGGCAGCTCCTTCATCAGCTCAATGGGCCTGTCGTCGACTGACCCGTAAGCCATCGACAAGCTGCTGTCCAGTATATGCAGATGCGGTGCGTCAGATCTTTGCAAGCGACTGCACAGCAGAGCATACCCTTGCAGCGTCCGACTCGTTTGGTCTAACGAATTTCGCACACTTTGTTCTTTCTAGCATTCGCGAAGTCTCTGGCTGGTCTTCAATCACTGGCCGCGTCAGCATGGATCGGGTTGAACCCCTCAAAGCGGCTCTGCACACGATATCGCCGTATGGGAACTCCGCCAAGCATCCAGGAAACTTCGATCTCGCGGACAAAATTTCCTTCAGAGCGACATGGGAAATGGCCATGATAGACCTGCACATCTGGTCCATCTCACACACGGACGGTGTCGTGCATTCCAGCATTGATGCAGCTCTAGAACATTCCACATACCTCGCAGCATCACGAAACCTGATCTTCAGTGCCGAAATTCTACAGACGATACAGCCGCACGTAGACTGGTTCTTGAATTATCTTGACACCGTGATTGATCCTGTCTGTGAGCCACCTTGGGTCTTGTTGTTTGCTTATAGGGTCTTCCTGATGGCATGGCAATGTATACAACAGGCTGAACAAGGTGTGATGGACGTCATTGGCATACGGGATAGGGAGCCGCGGCTTGCCATCAATTGGGCCCGGGCTGCCTTTAGAAGACGCGCTCGCTGGCGCTATGCGAAGGCCATTTTGAGTTGCCTGGACTTGTTAGATGGCGTTTCATGAGTCGAAGACTCGACGGCGAGTGCCTGTGATATTCAAAGTGGTCGGTATCAGTGCAATGTTCCACGACAGAGCTGGGCGACAGGTGCGTGCGACTGATGCAATCTCGAATATCCGTAGCCTGTGATTGATGGTATTCTATTCAAGTATACGTAGTTGGTCGACGAAAGTGGTTGGCTGCGCGGCACAACATATTCTTTCTCAAGAGCATTCACCTGCCCGTCGCTCAATCGCTCTATCATGGAAATGACAAGATCGCGTACCGTCGATCACCGAAACACATGGATCGCATGTCTTCTGGTGCCGTTCCGTTGATATAACTAGTTTCCTTACGCTTACTATATGCGAGAATCTCAGCTGGTGGCTTGGTGGTGTAGTGGGGCGACATAACGTGGCGTTCCGTGGGTGGGAGATGTCCAATCAGTTCAGCTCCGAGCACGGGTCTTCGCATCTGCTACACCTCCTTTCCTTCTGCATACCTGAACGTCCTTCACCTCTACCGCGTCGAGTGCTAACACGCGCCAATAGCATAGACCTTATTCTACCCTAATCGCGAAGTTCCGCATAACCATATGCCTCACAATACGGCCTTTATCTACACAGCATTAAATCCAGCAGAGCACTACAGCATACGTTTGCTCACGATTCTTCCCAAGCCAAAGGACGATATAGACAACAACAGCCCAATAAGATGCCTCATGACACATGTTCAGATCTGCGGATCGCAACTGGCGCCAGGCATTCCAGAGCAAGTGTTAGTGTGCAGAGTTCCTACCGTAAATTTCCATGCACTAGTCAAAAATCGCCCAACTGAACTGCTGCGAACGCCACATGCCCTTGGTTTGGTGCATGACGCAAAGAACGGCATCGTTCCAGAAACCGACAATGGCAAGCCGTTCCTCAAAGAAGACGATGGATTCGCGAGGAAGAAACCTCAGCTTCCAGTCGAGGCTCTTGCAAACATGGTTGCCCACCCCGAAGACACAGGTGGCGGCGTGACTATTGTGTGGACGGATGATGAAGATGAAGACGACGAAGACAGAGCGACTCCATCTCGGGCCACCAGTCGCATACGCCATCGGCTCAAGAGAATGCTCGGCGGTAAATCCAAATGGCGCAAGCCAAAGACAGCCTTGGGGAGTAAATCCACACGTCAAGAGCAAGACCTGAGCCCACTCCCGCTACGCAGGGAGGTATGTGGTTCCAAATTCCTATGGGGGAATTATGTCGCCCTCTCCTATGAGTGGGGCGAAGGCCCTGATGATCAGCAAATTTTCATTATGGACTGCTTACCAGGACATGACCAGCACGTCGAATCACCATTCTTAATCCGCAAGAATTTGCACGCAGCATTGCGTGGATTGCGTCTGATGCCGCAATTCAATCAGGGTTGTCGTCTCTGGGTCGATTCTATCTGCATCAATCAACGCGATACGGAAGAGCGGGATGCACAGATGAAAATCATGAGCTCAATCTACCAACGAGCCGGCAATGTTCTCGTTTGGCTTGGCGACGGGACCGACCAGCTCTACAGGGCACTCGACACTGTGCAAGAACTGAGCAAAATCTATCGCACGGAATACCAAGAAGCATTTGACGATGTTGGTCCAGATATCGCAACCGTGCACCGAGAACGGACAGCCGTGACCTTGAAGATTGCAATGGAAACATTCCTTGCGTGGGCACGCACTTCGGAGCCATCTGTGGTTTTCATTGGCGACGAGGCAGAACTGTTACACTCTTTCTTCTCACTCAGATACTGGCGCCGGCTTTGGATGATCCAAGAGTTGGTCATGGGAACAGCAGACATGGCTCTGGTCCTGGGTGAAAGAGTGACTGAATGGCGATATGTGCGTGATACCGCCTTCATCCTTGCCGCCATTCATGACGTGTTCGCGAACGCAATAACTCCAAGCTCAAGCTTCATCGATACGGATGTGCAGAACACCATCGTGCACATCGCCAAGATCGCGCAGCTAGAGATCGATACTCATCGGAGACGAATTCAACCGACTTTCGATATGGACGCCGTGACCCACAGAATGACCCATCTGACCAGCGGTCCGACAGCAGGGCCTCAACGTGGCGATGTCCTGTGGCAAGCGTTCAAGTTGATTGCGTATGCCAAATGTTTCGATCCGAAGGACCGTGTTTTTGGTATTTTAGCCCTGCCATGTCTGCCCGACCTAGGAATTGAGCACGATTCGAAAAAGTCCATCGTCAAAGTCTATGGCGAATTCACAGCTGCTTGCATCAATCATGGTCGAAACCCTTTGGATTACCTGTGTCTTGTTGATGGCGCGACGGATGAGCTCATCGAATATCGACAAGGGGATGGGACCGCGAGACGCGAGAAGTTGCCCTCGTGGGTGCCAGACCTTTCCTCGGGACGGGAGACTGGAATCATCGAAGGCGCATTTCGTGCGGGATATAAATGGAGTCAGTTTCAGATGGAAGGATGGGAAGACATAGGCTCTCAACCTGAACTTAGATTAACCGCAGATCGTACATTATACATTACTGGCTTTGTCGTTGATATGATCGATGGTTTGGGTGGCATTGCAATGCAGGATATGGCCACAGATTCCGATTTCGTTGATCCACGGTTTGAGGGTAAACTGGTTCAGCCGACCAGATCCCCGTCATGGCCGCTGGAACACGCCAGCCCACAGGCAGCGATTTGCGCGTGCCTCACTGCTGGAGCAGACGAGAACGGCGCGAGACTACGCTATGGACAGGAAGACTCTGGTTTGCTCGAAAGCTTCGTATACATGGATGAAGTAGCGGATCCATCGCTACGATTTGTCGCTGCGAACGCAAAGTTGAAGGTGGCAGGGATGCCCGTGGAGGACTATCTGCCTAATTGGAACGACCCTTATGCTTTCTATAATTATCATCATACCAGCGGGAAGACATGGGCATTGAGACAGACTGCCGCCATCCGTACGAAGAAGAAGAGGCTCGTGGTCACGGAGCTCGGGTTCGTAGGTCTTGTGCCGAACAGTGTTATTGTCGGTGACGTTGTGATCATTCTCAAGGGCCATGGCCGAGTAGTCATTGCATCAGAAATGCGAGGAATTGATGGGTCTAAGAAGTATCGCATGAAAGGTGAAGCATACGTTGCGGGAATGATGATAGGGGAGATGATGGAGGATGAGTATCGCAAGCCGTGGGAGGAACTAGCTTTTGTATAAGAATTTTAGCCCGCTGAATGTGCACCTGTGGCAAATATCGGACTAGAAGGGTGCTGCGATCGAGTCTTCTGCCGACTGTACCGAATTATGAACATCATAGAACCGGCACCTCTCCAACAGGCCACGGGATCGAAGAGCATTTGAATCATGACGCGTGCCAACTAGCTCACTTGCGTGCGCCTCTCAGATCGTAGCTTCTGTTGAAGAACTTGCTTCACAAGCTTTTCTGGTAGCGCGGGAGACTTACTGCTGCCCGCAGTGCTTAGTAGCCTGCCATCGATGGGAAGGTCGTTGATTATTGCCTGTCGCACTCCGACTATCCTCCTCCCATGTTCAGCCTGAGAGCACGAAAGCTAGGATGCCATCGCATTGAGTCTTGCGGCTGTGCCATATCGCGTCGGTGAGAGGAGAAACCAGCGAGCGTCAGACAGAGAAGCAACTTCAATGTATTCAGATTTACTTGAACATAGGCAGCCGAGATGTGCAGAGATTTTCCCAGATGATGACGCTGGTGAACCAGAATCGATAGACCACGTACTGTACAGCCGTTCTATCCGTCATCCTGGCACGTTGATTTCGAAGCAAGCATATTGCCCTGAGCAGCAACCCGGGGTGCATCTTCGGAGTGCCCAAGAAGCCACCAAACATAGCTCTCTAGCCAAACCACGTCATGAGCGTTCTCATTTCTATGATTTAAGATATCGCCAACGTCGAACCCTCCGAATGAGGATCAATTCATATTCCGGCTGATTTTAGAGCATAGTGCACAAGCAGTCACGCCGCAAGACCCATTGACTGTCATTAGTTCTAAACATATTTACGGCTCTCAACACCGCTGTAGCGTCCAGTGCGCTCGCACTGCAGTGGCACCGTCCGGACATCGATAGTCATGATGCATGGGTCGTTATCGCTCCTGTGATTCTAGGCTGCACGCGTACGTCCGATTGGACTTTCTGGCATCAGCTCGAAGTCTAGCGCTTTCATCGAGACTAGCAGACGTCCAAAAGGTCTGTCCTTGTCAAGCCACAATTGGCATAAAAGGGTATCTTCGCTGCAACAAGCGCGTCAAACCAGATTTGCATCTTACTAAATTGGCTCGAATATCGAAGCACTTAGCATGTTCTCACATTGTTCACAGTCCGACTCAAAGGCGTACGGCTTGCATCGTCAACCCGCTCTGTTTCCAATTATTCCCTTATTCTCACTATACCACAGACGTTTTCTCCCAACATCAATTGCCCTCGCAACTTCGAACGTGGCTTTTGCAAGTTATTGCGCCTCCTCCATCAAGGATTATAGCAATAGGGCATCGCTGCATATTGTTGCCGCAACGACATTGGTGCAATAGATGGATCGGACAACGGAGCCAGGGGCGAGGACGACTTCAAATGACGCTTGATCTGCCGCAATGCCCGTGGCGGCACGGAAAATCACGATTTCTCCAACAACCAGTACGGAGACTACTCCGTCCGTTGCGGTTACCACAAGTCAGCAACTTGAAGCGCTTAGAGAGCTTTGCCTTGTGGGATACGAAGCGCTCGCTGGGGTGCGCTTGGGTGGAGGCTGTGAGCATGGTCATTCTCGCTCAATATAAATTACCCGTCAAAGGGGGCTGTGGGAAAGAGGAGGGGGGTGGAGGAAATTTTCCCGCCTATCGTCTGATCTTGTGATTCTATGATTTTGGTGTTTGATTGAAATCCTTGAGACGTAAACAAAGCGCCTTCGAGAACTGACTGACATATTTATTGGCATCTATACAACATTGCAATAGACAAGTTGCTCCCACTCGAGCGAGAAACATCATTCGAATGCGATAGAGATATCTCAATGGCTTGACCATGGTTCAGAACGTCTCAATCTGCTAAAGGGTCGAATAGCGTCAATTCGGGGAACAATCTTGCAGACCTCGAGTCTCAGAGAGCTTGTTGTTCGAGCTGGCTGATAATCAGTCGGCACCGACTTCACGAGGCAAAGGACAGCGGACATCAATGGAGCATCTGCAATCTTTGCATCAAACAACCAAGCGCTCGGCCGGAATAGGGCGTTTCTAGTCACCGTTAGACTGCCCGCCTCTGCAATGCTGTATGGTGCTACTCTGTTAATTTGCCTACATTACGATGTGTTCATGATATCTACAGCTACTAGAGCGCAGGGAACGATGCCACACTCTGAAAGGCTTGTACAATCGACAGCAGAATCTACAAATCCGTCACGTAGCAAATCAACGAAGTAGTACAATTGATATGCACCCCTCTTCTCATCAGCTTGCTAAGCTTTAAAGTCTTCGCCCCAAAGCCCGCGACGCTCTGCTCTTCCAATCTCTCCTTTGCAGGAGCGAAGGGCTGAATCGGACTTTGTAAGCGAGGCGTGGTCTCTTTCCAACTCTCCGGAGCCCAATATGTCCCCGACGCTATTGACCACGAATCACACGACTCATCATCATTCTGATCTGATCCTCTCATCGGCTCTTCGCCGGCATCTTATTTTCAGCCATCATATTTGCTTGAAACATCCCCTCTTCCATGAAGCAAGGATCTCCCGTCCTCGGCAAGCATCGTTGGTTTAGTGGTAAAATCCGTCGTTGCCACGCTGACCATCGTCCATTCAATGGTTGCGCTCCTTCGACGGGCCCCGTGTTCGATTCACGGACGATGCAGACGCTATTACTTTTTGGTGGTCTGCTTTGATGCAAATTTTTCTGCTTACCAAGCCACCGGGAAGGCTGGAGCATGACGGGACGGTGAGACTACGGCGAGCGCTATACAAAACTGGATCGGCTCTTTTTCTTGAGTATTAACATCAGATCAATGGTTGCGATGTCGTACTGACATCCCATTAGCGATTCACCGACGATGCAAAACTTTGGAATCTTTTTGACCAATTTTTCGACTTGTGGCGCAGACCCCGAAGTAAGACCGAGCTCACGACACGTCTGCTTGCTCTCATGTCTCTTCTTGGCATGCTGCAGTAGTAGAGGATACGCAGTTGTGCGTCGTTGCAGTGCAGATATGCAAAAGTCTAAAAATTTTCGACCCCGGAGTTTATTTGGCCTGCGTGTGGATCGTACACAGCGTCGGGAAAGCAAATTGAGCTAGGATTGATCGTAATGGCCCCATTAAATACCCCCAGTGCCTTTATATATCGGATTGGCGATGAGAGGTTCTAGGCTTCGATTCACGGACGACGCCGTCAGACTACGTCCGATGAACGAGCCGATTGCATTCGTCTTCGAGCGTTTCCTATTCAGATACCCCAAGCATTGCACCCGTAGATTGGATCAACTGGTCTCTACTAGGTTGACTGAGAGCTAGGATTAGTCCGCCGCGAAAGATCAGATTGTCAAATAGCATCCGGACTATAGGAAACGCTATGTTGTCGCAGCCGAAAAATTCAACGACATCATCTTGCTTGTTCAGCCGATTCGACAAGGCCCTAGCCAAAACGTGTGTCATGGTGCGGATTATCTTACTCGTTCATGGGTTAAAAGCAGACTAGTCATAGAATTGTACACCCTTGCGATGCTCGACGGTCATGCAAGCCATTTGTACCACTCGTGCTTCTCTACATAGCATACATAGTTCATTTCTACCCTTTCCACGCCGACACACAGCATCCGGAAATTTGTCACGGCGCGGAATTAGCCATCACGATGCTTTCGCTGGACGAGAGTTACCAGCCATACATAAGGAGACTGTCACCGCAATTTTAGACTTCCTCTTCCAAAAACCGGCAGTGTAGCATGATCTGGCACACTTGGTCATGTCATCTTGGAGTCCTTCTGAGGCAGCGTCCGCCGAGGAGACCGCTCAACAGATATTTCGTCATTTCTACCTTCCTCCTTCGACGGTCGGTCTTGCGGCTCATATTCGACTTACCTGCTTTTCATCCCAGGCCCCTTCTCCCGCATCAGATCGAGCCTGCGAGCGACGGCGAGTAGGCTGCCCAGCAGATGTCAATCTACACTCTGCCTTCCATCTTTGCAGACTGGTCCTGCAGCGAATATCAGCTACACCTGCTTTCTGCTCCCAACCCGCCTTCTGATTCCACAGATGAAGCCTGCCCAAGTCAGCATGTTCTTACCAGTTGTGCGCACTGCGATCTCAACTATAAGAGCCCACGGCTGCGCTCTTGATCTACCTCTTCTCTCTTCACTTCACACCTCCTCCATGAAGAACGTTCCCTTCACCAGCTTCTTGGCCTTGTCTTTGCTACACCCCCCCACGAAAGCTCCAACACCTGACCGACTCGCCTCTGCCACTTCCACCTTTCGACCTCCCGACACTGTCGCTCGAAACATGGCCTCAGAATCTTATCGAGAGTCGACGGGACCCAGCTGCGAGCCCGCAGCCAGGCACACCATCTGCACCCCGTTCTGTCTTCTCATCACCGGCCACGAGACGAGCGACTGCGCGAGCGGTCACTGTCAGGTAGGTTTCGTACGCGATATACCCAAAAACATCGTTGTTGTCGATGACCCACTTGTTACGCTCTGAGGGGGAGGAGGCCTCAGTGCCCCCAATGATCCCGGTGATGAAAATAACTTGATGCTGAGACTCTCCGATAACCCCCTACTCTTCCGCAAGGTTGACATGGGTAGAGTTTGGCATTCCATCCGCATGTCTTTGGCCGGCCGATACGACCAGCGTGCGATGACAACCCGGCACCGAAAACCACAGTCGATCTGCTGTTGCGTCCTGCACGTCGACTGATCCGCTCATCGCATGTCTGATTGGCAATCCGAGCACGCGAGAGGGAGGACGAAGGGTTGGAGCGAACAGGCGAGAGGACGGGTTGACTGGCGAGCGGTGTTGAAAGCGACTCAGATTGACAAATGTTCAACAGACCTCAGTATATGTCACAGTCGTTGCAAAACCCGCTTGAGCCTGGTCTTGCTTGCTGCTTTGTTGTCTTCGTCGGTCGTGAAATGCCTTGCCTTTGCTGTGGCCTGTCACAGTGACGGGACCACTGGAAATGTACTTGCGAAGAGAGTCTTTGAAAATGGGGAGCTGCGAGGAGCTCCTGGCTCTTTTGTAGTTCCTGTCGTGGGCATGCCAAGGTATTGATCCGTGGTTGTGATTGCCAAAGGTGGCGAGGAAGAACTTAATAGCCAAGGAAGGTACGGAGTTAATAATTGATCTCTGGAATGAGCAGAAGTGACTACATCTATAATTGTATGCAGCTGCGATATCTTGGACGTATCGCGTGCGAGGATGATCGAAGTGCCTCTTCATCTCTACAGATCGAACTCGCTACATCAATGTGAAGATCAAATTCGGCTGCCTCAAAAAAGTAACGGAGACATGTTGTAACTGGTCGTGACGAATTCAAATTGATCAGATCCAGTGGAAGCATATCCGTATGTATTTAATCCTTAACAGACGCGGTTCTGTGACTGACATGTCTTTTGTCATGACTACAAATTCACAACGCCAAGCCAAGAATTAAAAAAGCCCGGTTCTCGTGCCTCAGGCCACATTCTGGGAGCTTGAAACTCAGCAAACCTACCACCGAGTCCGAGGAATGCATGAATGGTACCATGTCCGAGATCCGCACGCAGGTGTCATTCGAGGTCAATTTTTTCTTGTTCTCATCGACAAGTCTTGGCACTACTGTCGGGCCCGTCTCCGCTTTGAAAATCGAATTTCCTTCTCCTGCTGACCGCCTTCCGCGTGCCGAAATTTCGTGAGCAGATGATCGTCGCATCCGGTGCGGTACATGTGCTTCTTATGTCTTAGGCACCTGCGATGGCGTGTGGAGAGGTGGGTCGAGGGGGTACGAGAAGCTCCATCCTGCTACTATACATATGTTATCGTGAAGGAGTAGATATTGTAGGTTATCGCAATTTAGTGGGGCTGATGCGAGGGGTGGCTGGGAGAATGGTGTCTGTATGAGACAGGAAGTTTGGAGAAGTGAGGTGTGCATTGATGATAGGAGACGAGATGGACGGATACAGACAGACGATGGAAGTGAGGTTGGGGAGTAAGTCCGAACGGGGAAATGGACAATGTGTTGTTCCTGCATTGGCGCAGAAAGTGACATGCAGCTGTCAGGGCGGGATTTGCGGGTTGGATTTGGGCGGGTGAGTGGGTGGCGTGCACGAGCGGGCTTCTCAACTGCAGAGCGAAGAATGTGTACGTCCGTACGCTGGCCTGCATGTTCAATAATCCGCTCCATGTAATACCGCAACCCTGCACCTCGCAATTGTCAGATGGCATAATTCTGGCGGGGGGGCAGCGGCACCGCTTTCCTCCTCATCCGTCGCGGACAGTCTCGCCTGGATTATCCGCATTCTCTAGGCAATGCGTCAGAAAGATGAACACGCCTCGGACTTCTACCCATCTGCTCTCGATCATGCGCATCCTTGTGGGGCATCTGTTCTCCACACTCCAGATAGCCGATGTCAAGAATGGTTGGCGAAGGTGCGGCGGGCTGCAGTGGTGGATGGGCCGTGAGGGTGTGCAGCACGACGCAAGCCTCAGGGGAACGCCTGCAGCGGTGCAGTTGTGGCGGAGCCTTGTTCCAACTTTGCTGCCACCACTCCCACACTATCACAGTTATGGGCGTCTGCGGACGATAGTCGCAATCGCGCAAGCCAATGCGAGGGAGGGAGTAGAGTCCAAATAGGTACAGGTCAAGCTTGCCAAGTTGGGGAGTGGGGTTCGCTACTATCGAAAATACAGATAAACGAGGTAAGCGCTGAGGTGACGTCGTATATTTCAGATTGAAAAAGGCGGCACCGTTGCCGACGGATGAAAGTCAGCCAGCAATAGATATGGCTGTGAGATGACCAATGATGGGGGTTCCGAGCGCATGCACGTGGTAGATGAAGAGTGGAAGAGGGTGAACCGGCAGTCGAACGGCGTCCGTGTGGTTGCGAAAGCATATTGGATTACCTCTGATACCTGCCGGATCGTGCAAACGATACAGAGTTCTATGGGCGAGATTTGACTTTCTTGGGCGACGACCACCCACGAGTGTGCGCGAACGAGGTCGAAGTGTTGTTGGTTTCATCAGCCACGGCTCGTACGCATGGAGGTGGTTCGAGTTCCCCAGAGACGAGAGCACGCCCACCTCCACCACGAGGAGCGAAAGTAGGACGATGTGCATGGTGCCGAGATGTGCCTGAGTCGCAGGAATGATCGTCGGCCAGGGTCAGGCGCAACGACGAGAGAAGTACAGCGTGTATCAGTGCAGCAGGCGGGAGAGGCGTCAAGGCAGCACTCGGACCGCAGCCGGCGATGGACCGGAAGAGAGTGAACAGCACAGATTGGCGTGTCGTTCATCACAGCGTTCGGTTGTGCTCGCAACGCCACGTTTGGTGGGAACAAACATTATTGAGCGCGCGCGCGCGCTGTCTCAGATGCTCGGGGAGCGGGCCAATGGTGGGAGGCCGTATCGCCGAGGACATGCATGTCTCGTATCGGATCATGATATATACAGTCCGTGTTCATCACTGGTAGACGGACAGGAGAGATGATGATGATGATGATGATGATGATGATGATGATGGATGATAGTGATGTGCAATGACGGGCGTTTGATGCTTCACGGACGGATTGCAGGGAACTTTAGCGGGCGCAAGGTCAAGGTTTTGGCTTCTGCAGCATCCCGGCGACTGCTGCACGAGTCTGCTCTGCTGTCTGCAAGCCTGTCCTGCCTGTCCGCTGGTGCTGCTGCCTTTTTGCTGCGCGGGAGAGTAACCAGCGCATCTCATCATCTGCACCACCACCACCACCACCGTCGACTCTTCTTCCACCACCACCATCTCCTCCTCCCCTCCCCCTCGCCTCCCCCGATCCCGTCCAGCAGAGGCGGGCGCCACTCAAACCCGTCGGCGTCTGCCAATTAAGCGCTTCGCATGATCTCCAAACGCTAACTGGCTGGTGGCTCGCGCTGCCATCCCGGTCACAAACCTCTCCCT